>PVKE010015336.1:0-33535 GCA_004027555.1 Craseonycteris thonglongyai
CCCCACCAGGCCCTGCCCGGGGATCCCCACATGGCTTCTCAGCACCTGCCCGGGGGTCCCTGTGTGGCTTCTCAGCGCCCCACCAGGCCCTGCCCGGGGGTCCCTGCGTGGCTTCTCAGCACCTGCCCGGGAGACAGACAGGAGCCCCGACCCCGACTCAATAAATGGTGTGCGGTTGGCAAAGGAAGAGTTCCTGCGGCTTGGTTGTTGCCGTTGTTCTTCCAAAAGCCGAAAGGACGCCGCATGCGCCTTCTCGGGAGGCCGGGCCGCGTGGCTGCTTAGAGCAGCTCTGGGTTTGAGCGGCGAAGGGCTTCGCTTCATTCTTTTAAGAAATATAATGGTGGGGAAGCCGGGAGGGCTCAGCGGGTTGAGCGCTCGCTTTGCAGCCCCGAGGACCGAGGATCGAATCCCGGCCGCGGCCCAGGGGGACCCACATGCTGAACTGGGGTGCGCTTCCCGAACGCGGTGAGGCCCCCGGTTCAGTTCAAAAAACAAAACAAAATAAATAAAAACAACAACAAAAAAGAAATATAACAGGTGTCCCAAAATTCACGCAAGAAGTAATTTTGATAGAAAACACAGGTTTATAATGAACAATCGTAAATTTTGTGTTGATTCATAAAGGACACAGTGTAGGGTTATGCGTGGAATAGCATATCGGGTACATGGCCTCCACAGCTTCGTAAGCATGAAGGTGCAAATCTTTCGTGAGAATACGCGATAGAGAGCTTCTCGAAATGTCCAAATCTTTTTTAAAGATTTATTTTTATTGTTGTTTTTTTTTAACAGAGAGAGACAGAGAGAAGGGGGAGGGCCCAGAGCCGTCTCCATAGTTGCACATCATTGGTTTTTCCACATAGTTTCATTCCACAGGTGGGCGCGGGGCTGCACAGGGCAGGGACTGGGCCGGGGTCTCACCCCAGTGGGAACCAAACTGGGGGCACTCCCCAGTTCAGCATATGGGTCCCCACGGGCCGGGGCCGGGATTCGATCCTCGGTCCCCGGGGCTGCAAAGTGAGCGCCCAACCCACTGAGCCCTCCCGGCTTCCCCTCCCTAAATTTTTAAATTCATCTCCTCACAGCTGATGAAGTGAAATCACTATTCCGACCAGGTTTTGTACGAAAATTGCGAACGGTAGCTGCCAAACCCTCATTATTTTAAAACCACGGCTCAGCCATGAGAACGCGTTGTTCTTTCGGGGAGCCTCCGTTTTTAATCACCCTGAACTGCCGGCTGTCACGCTGCCTTCTTTTCCGTGGGCAACACTTTACCGCACAAGGACGCACAATTCAAATCTTGCGTGAATTCTGGGACACCCGTGACACTCGTGTGTCTGAAAACGAGGACGCAGTTATCAGCCCGCCTGGCGGGGGTGGGACCAGGGGCCTCTGTGACGGCAGCCGCCACGGGGTCCCCCTCCCCCGCTCCGTGTCCAGCGCCAGCCGCCTCCCCCACTACTGCCACCTGGTGGCCACAGACCACACGTACCTTTCAAGAGCCAAATACTCGGAAAAACGTGTGTTCAATGTTACACGTCCCCGAATGGACGGTGAAACGTGTGACGCTGGGGTAACGGCCCCCACCCCCCTCTTCCCCACGCCCCTTATCCCCCCACGCCCACCCCCGTCCTGCCCGACTCCCCCAGAGGGAGCCCCCCGGCAGCCCCCCGGGGCCATGTCCTCAAGGCCCCGCGCATTCGTGACCTGCAGACAGTCAGGGGCTGCTCTGGGGACAGGGATGCTCCTGCCTTTGCCAGAAGCTCTGGGGCCCTGACCCTGCTTCCAGGGGGGCCCTTTCCTGCCCGGCAGGGAACGGCGGGGAGGGGGAGCCCAGCTCGCTCACCCCTTGTCCCTGGGCACCCCCTTTGTGTGAACAAATGACAGGATGTCTAAGCCGCCGGCGTGTCTATAAGTGACAGAGAGCCAGCGGAGCTCCCCGGGGCGCACGTGGGACCCCTCACCACCCACAGGGGGCTGGGTGCTCCCTGACCTGGGCCGGCCCCTGGGGGTGGGCACAGGGCGTCACCAGCGGGCTGTGTGGTTCTCAGGAGCCAGGGGGCCGCACTGAGTCCTGCGAGCCCAGCGGAGCCCGGGGGGCCAGCGATCAGATCCGTCCCCTGCTTCCCCTGTGTGAGCCCCCGATTCAGAGAGAGGGGCCCAGCACCGTCCCCACCGTGTGTCGGAGCCCTGGTCTCCCTCCTTCCTTCTCGGCGTGCTGACCCCCGGGGGCAGGAGGGCACTGGGGGGTCAGCACCCGCTCAGCCGGCCGAGGGGGTCACCCCAGGCCTTGCCCTCTGCCTGACCCGCCCCCTACGCGGCCCTGGACTGACTCCGTGGCAACGTGCACGTGGCTTGCGGCCACCCCTTGGCACTCAGCTGCCTGGAAACTCGTTGACGTTGGTGCTGGACGCGTTTTAAGGTGACCGCCATGTCCCGGTCCTCGTCGGCTTGGTGCCGGCGCACCTTCCGGACGGGGCCCCGGTGCAGCCAGGGCAGCAGCTCCGGATGTGCGGCTGCTGAGCGCCTACTGCATGCCATCCCAGGCTGCAGCCGCGAGCCCCGTGAACGCCGTGGCCTCCGGGAAACGCTGTCCCCGGGGCCGTGAGATGCCGGCTCAGCTCCCCCTGCTTGGCCTCGGTGGCTCCTGGGAAGAGAGGCGACAGGCTGCCCCTCACCGGCTGGCTGTGGGTGGGCTCCGTGCCGTGTGTGCACGTGGTCTGAGCTGTGGCCACAGCGGCGCCCGCATGGGAGTTCTGCCTCAGTCCCTCGCAGCCCTCACCCCTAAGAAGACGCACGCCGACGGGGTGCGAGGGGACCGCAGGTCGGGTCCTCCTGGCTCTTCCTGCCCCCCCACGCCTGGTTCAGGTTTCGTGCTGTTTATGTGGAGCAGCCTGAACCCCGGCCCTCGAATCAGTACAACAGGAAACTGGAATTAACGTGGGAGGCTGCCGGAACGCTCTGCTAAAGACGTTGTGGCTGTAGTCAACACTGCTGATCAAAATAAATGAATCTGACAACAATGCCATTAAGATGTTTGTGCACAAAGGAAGTGTTGTTGCTGGTACTGGAAATGCCTGGATAGGGGTTTTGCATGGGCATGTTTAACCTCGGCTCGGAGCTTGTTTTTGAGATTCTTCCGTACCTCCTCCCCCACCCAGCCCCAGCCTGGGAATCCATCCACCCACCCGTGGGCGGTTGGCTGAGCACTGAGTACTTGATCCAGTTATCTGAAAGTAAAATGAGCATTTCTACCACACGTCTCACACGTGTGCATGCATGCACACATCTAGAGCGCACGTAGGCATGCATCTAGAGTGCACGTATGCACACATCTAGACGCATGTAGGCATGCATCTAGAGTGCACGCATGCACACATCTAGAGCGCACGTAGGCATGCATCTAGAGTGCACGTATGCACACATCTAGACGCACGTAGGCATGCATCTAGAGTGCATGCATGCACACATCTAGAGCGCACGCACGTAGGCATGCACCTAGAGTGCATGCATGCACACATCTAGACGCACGTAGGTATGCATCTACAGTGCATGCATGCATACATCTAGACGCACGTAGGCATGCACCTTTCAGGGTCTCTGAGTCACAGAAAGTGGGATCCTGGCTCAGTGCTGCCTCGCACCTGAGCTGAGTGGCCCGTTGCCTTCTTGTGCCCAGAAATGACAGTGCCCTGCAGCCCTGCCCCACAGTTCAGCTGAGCCTCACGCTGCAGATCTCGAGGACGCCCCGAGGAGGGCGCTCTGCCAGGGGTCGACGTGGGCCGCCGCAGCCTCTGGGGGTGAGGATGCCCCCCATGCACGGAATTCCCCACCCAGGGGAGACACGCCCGGGCACCCCGGGAGCTCCCGCATGCGCCGCGCCCGGTGGGCCCGCAGGTGGCGCGCTCGCGCCGGGGCCGGTCGTGCGTTTACGAGGCTGCAGCCGGGCTGGGGGTGAGCGGGGCGCGCGCTCCGCCGGTGGCCTCCAGCCGGGCGCACAGACACCAGCGGGCACAGCAGAGGCTCCGCGGGGCAGCGGGGCAGTGCCCCCTGCATGTCCCCGCGCGTCCCCGCAAGGCGTGGGCCTAAGGGTGGCTGGAGATCATTCCTACGTGACCAACTTTTTTCCAATGAATAAATTACAGAAACAAATATTGCAAATAAAAAAAATGTATTCTTTGCAACAATAACTACACAGAAAGCATTATAAAGGGTGTCCCAAAATTCACGCAAGATGTGAATTTTGCGTCATTTGTGCAGTAAAGTGTTGCCAACGGCAAAAAAATAAAGACAGCGTGACAACGGACAGTTCAGGGTTATTAAAAATGAAGACTCCACGAAAGAACAACGCGTTTTCATTGTTGAGCAATGAAAATGTACCATTTTTCATTATAAACCTGTGTTTTCTATCAAAATTACTTCTTGCGTGAATTTTGGGACACCCTTTAATATAGTAAATAGATGACGCAGGGGTATTATGATTAATTATTATTCAAATATAAATATTTTTCGATTGAATGAATATTTTGTGTTCATGTGTCCTTTTCTAACAAAATATGAGAAATATTGTACAAGAACTATTTCTCACATTGAATTTCACAGCAAGGGCTGCAGCTAGAGTATCGACATTCAGCCTTGACGTTTCAGTTGTGCAAACATCACGAGCCATTGAAAATGCCCTCCCAACGGCTGCGTTAGTGCCGGGGCAGCTCAGTGTAAACGGGACCAGAAGTGCATTCTCATACGTGTATGTGCATTTTCGAAATGGTTGAATATTCCCACCCATCTTTGATCAACGTCAACATGTTCACGTTCCCACTCGACCCATTTTTCAGAATTTAAATAAATATTCAGTTTTCTGATTTCTTAAAATAGACAACTGTTGTCTATATTAATGTCTGGTCGTCCTGCGGATAAACACTGAACACACGTCGAAAAGGAGGACATTGAGGAGGACGCTTCTCAAGGGAGGACAGAACTTCCAAGAGGAGGACGGTCCTCCCTCAAGGAGGACGGTTGGTCACCTTGTCCTTCGGTGGCCGGGACGAGCGCTCGTAGGTGTGACAGCAGCGTTTGTGAAACACCCACGTGCCCAGACGCCCCGCACGCTCTCGGCTCCCGGGGCGGCACCAGCCCACGTCCCACCCACGTGGACTGTACCTGGGTCGAGCCCGGTGGGTTCCACGCTGCGCACCCACGAATGGGGCTCCCACGGCTCGTGTCATGACGATGAAGGACAGTCCTTGTCGGCGTCTCTTCCGGGGCGGTGAGCTCCGGCAGGTGCCGCCCGTGGGTGGTGCCCGGGCTCCTAGGTCTGGCCCAGATTCCGTGGACCTAGAGAGGGCTTTTGTCATTTGCGTGACGTGGACGCTGCGCTTCCCAGACGGTGGGATGTTGCTCAGCGCCGTCCAGAGAGGAGCCCGAAGCCACGGGAAGACGTGGAGCCACCTGCCACGCCTGTGACCGAGAAGCGAACCTGAAGGGGCTCCAGCCCTGGGACAGGCCGCCAGAGCCACACGCCCCGCGGTGGCAGGGACGGGGGAGGGGGAGAGGCAGGGGAGCAGAGAGCTGTTAGGGACACCGGTCGCCGTCACGCGCTTCCCAAACCCCTGCAGAGCGCAGGGCCCAGCGGGGTCCGTGCGGCCGGCTGGGGACGTGGTGAGGCTGTGGGCTGCGGGGTGGGCTCAGCACCCTAGCAGATCGGTCAGCGCACGTTCCAGCCGCGCCCGGGCGCTCTGCGGACGTCTCGGCTGCACCTGTGGGTGCCTTGGGTGGGTGAGCAGGATGAAGCCCTGGAAGGCTCCGGGGTGCACGTGGGCTTCTCGGGGGGCGGCCTTGCTGGTCGCTGTCAGCCGACCTCCCAGGGTTCGAATCCCGGCTCCGTTCCTTGTGAGGCGTGGGCCCCGGACGACTCGCGTGGCCTTTCCTGCGGGAACCCCGTCTCTCTCCAAAACTGGCACGAGCAATGGCCGGCCTTGGGGGACTGTGCGTGGGGTCCAGCCTTCTGGCCCAGCGTCTGGCACAGGTGACGACTGCGTTGCGGGCGAGCACGCTGCTTCCCGGCGGCGCGTGCTGCGCAGGTAAGAGCGGACAGCTTTGGGGGAGGCCGGGGTGGCTCAGCGGGTTAAGCACTCGCTTTGCAGCCCCAGGGACAGGATCAAATCCCGGCCCCGGCCCGT
This sequence comes from Craseonycteris thonglongyai, assembly GCA_004027555.1. NCBI lineage: Eukaryota > Metazoa > Chordata > Mammalia > Chiroptera > Craseonycteridae > Craseonycteris > Craseonycteris thonglongyai. The sequence goes on from PVKE010015336.1 coordinate 6,177, forward strand.
GGGGACCCATGTGCTGAACTGGGGTGAGCTTCCCATGCGGGAGCCCCCAGCCCAGCTCCCGCCCTGCGCGGCCCCCGCCCACCTGTGTGGAACGAAACCGTGTTGAAAACGGATGACGTGCAACTATGGAGACGGCTCTGCCCTCCCCCTTCTCTCTGTCTCTCTGTCAAAAACAATAAAATAAATCTTAAAAAAAAAAAGCGGACATTGTTTCTGAGATGTCTGACCACCCCCTGGGCTTTGCCAGCCCCGTTCTTCCCAGGAGGGCAGGGCCCACGCCCCACCTGGGACCCCAAGCCTGCCTCCTGCACGTCACACGGCCCCCTGTCCCCCCCGGCCGACGCGTCCAGACCCCCCTCGGGCACGGGGGAGACCCCTGCACGCTCTTCGGGGGCCAGAGGGGAAGCCCAGGAGCAGCCGGCTCAGCACTAACTCCCTGCAAGACCAAAAGCAGAGAGGAAGGACAAGGTTCCAGCTTGTTCTGGTTCCAGGTGCTGCTGACACGGTTCTTGTTTCCCTCACTCTTGGGGGGCAGCAGACACGGTACCCGGGGCCCCCCCATCCCCGCCGGGGGCCCCTGATCTATGTGCCGACGAAGTTGTAATAAATAAACCACAGCCCTGAACCCAAGTGCCCTGAAGCAGCCGGTTCTCACGGGGAGAGTTCGGGGGTTCGTTCCACGCTGAGTTCTCCTGAGAATTTTATTCGAAATCGGAGACCCGGCCGGTGTCCGGCAGGACGTGGAGGAGGCTCCGTGGGGACCGTCCTTCGGGTTTGGGGTTCATTTGCTTCTTCACAGTGTGTGGATTTACCGTGGAAGCCGCGGTCCGGAGCGTCACCCCGCGTCTCGGCCAAGGCCGGCCGGCTCGCCCACGGCTTGAAGTCCTCGCTTCCCGTGCGGACCCTGCGAGGCAGGGAGCCGCCCACGGTCCGTGGCAGCCCCGGGATGGGTGGGAAGCCGTGGCGACCAGCCAGAGGCCGGCCCACGCAGGTCGCCGCCAACGCCGCCGAGGGGGCAGAGCCCCCGTGGAAAACCTCGCAACCCCTGCCCCTGCCGCCCACTTTTGCGCGGGACCGTTTCCGCCCATCGCCTGTTTTCCATTGTGTTCCGTGAAAGGGCCCGGCGAACACTCGTCGCCGGAGGGGAGAGGGGAGACCAGCGGCGCAGAGGCCTGTTTGCCGTCACGGCCGCCTGGAAGGGAGCCCAAGCCCGGAATAGCTGTCTGTGCTGGTGGAGAGCGGGGAGGAAGCGCCCTGAGCAGGCCTGCCGTCTGGGCCGGGTCCAGCGTTTCGCTCATTGTCTGGGCTCCTGGTGCGGGGAACCGGGCCAGGCCCGGCCGGCCTTGGCCGGGGCCCAGACCGAGCGTGAGCGACGCAGGACCCGGTCTTCTGTGCGGCCCTGACCCCTCGGCCCACGAGCCAGTGTGACCGCGGGGCGAGGGCCCCGAACGAGGGCTTTCTCCTCCTCCCCACCTGGACCGTGTGCCCGTCCTGCAGCCAAACCCCGGCCCTGGGGACCGGCGTCGGCGGGACGGCCGCCAGGGGTGTGCGGTCGGTGTGTTTTCACTCGGCTACCTCCTCGTTCGCCCCCAAGCCCCTGGGCACCGTTTCTGAGAAAACATTTATCACCACCATCATCATAAAATGCCCGAAGGCACTCTGGTTCCCGGGCTTCCCATTTCTTGGGGCCAGAGATCCGCTGTCCTGGCCCAGCGGGCCTTTGGAATCGTGGGATCGGGTGCTGAGATGGAGAAAGCCGGAAGGCTTCCTGGTGGAAGAGGCGCAGGGGAGCAGGGCCGAAACCTCTACATCCGCCCTTCCTCCCCCGGCCATTCTTCTTTTTTTCCCTGCGAATTGTTCCCCATTTGGGTTCCTCCATCTCCAGCAAGCGGTGTGTTCGGAGAGTGCCCACTGGGTGCCCACCAGCCTCGCGGACACCGCGGGACACGCTTAGTCCTCAGCGGCAGCCCCTCCTGGTCGCCCTGCAGAGGCCGAGGGCCCCAAGAGACGGGTTTCCACGTGGGGCGACCTACACGTCCCACGTGGGGGTCCGCGGGGCCCGAGCATGCCCGAAATCCGCCGCGTGCATGGCCGGGTCATGCTCAGGCTGGGACGCGCGGGGACTTCCCACGGTCACCGCAGGGCTCCCGGCTTGAGCACCAGGGGCAGAGGAGCCGGGACAGGGACGGTCGCAGCTTCTCCCTCGTTGGGAGCGGCTTCCTGTGGACGGTGACGTGGGTGTTCGGTGCCCCCGAACCGTCCACGGATACACGTGGTGCGAAGGCTTTACGTCGTCCGTTTTAGCACAAACCAACGTCCCCAAAGCAGAGTTTCCGTCACCGGCGTCTCCTCTGGCTTCCGAGGCCGGGACCTCAGAGGCGGCAAATAAACAGCGTGCGGATGGCCAGGCGGGCGGAGAAATCAGCTCCTTCACCGCCGTCCCTGCTGCACACGGTGACCTCGGCCCGGTGGCGACGACCCAGCGCGTCGGTGACCCTCACCCCCAACCCCGCCGTTTGGGGAGACCGTGGGGAGACCGCACTGTACACGGGAGGGACTGGGGTCCGGGGGGAGCAAAGGCCGGGCCCACGATCCTGCGGAATTCCACTGAAGGACGGGAAGGCGGTGACAGCCGTCCACACCCGGTAGGTGGAAACGGCAGGAAAGGGGGTCGTTTGCCTGACAGGGGACCAAGTGGGAGCAACAGGGGGTGACGAAGAAGGAGCCCCGAGCTGTGCTATTGAGAAAACTTCCTACCGGCCTGGACGGCGGCAGAACCTCCCAGGAGCCGGGGGCCCCGCACCCCGCTCCCCCCACGAGAGGGGAGAGACGGGGGGTGGTCCGGGCCTCGCAGGAGCCGGGGGCCCCGCACCACACTCCCCCCACGAGAGGGGAGAGACGGGGGGTGGTCAGGGCCCCGCAGGAGCCGGGGGCCCCGCACCCCGCTCCCCCCACGAGAGGGGAGAGACGGGGGGTGGTCCGGGCCTCGCAGGAGCCGGGGGCCCCGCACCACACTCCCCCCACGAGAGGGGAGAGACGGGGGGTGGTCAGGGCCCCGCAGGAGCCGGGGGTCCCGCACCCCGCTCCCCCCACGAGAGGGGAGAGACGGGGGGTGGTCCGGGCCTCGCAGGAGCCGGGGGCCCCGCACCACACTCCCCCCACGAGAGGGGAGAGACGGGGGGTGGTCCGGGCCTCGCAGGAGCCGGGGGCCCCGCACCCCACTCCCCCCACGAGAGGGGAGAGACGGGGGGTGGTCAGGGCCTCGCAGGAGGCGGGGGTGGGCCGGCCGGGGCCTCCTCGTAGGAGGACGCTGGTCCTGTTGCCTCAGGCTTAGGACGTCTTCCCGTGAGGACCACACGGCCCCTTCCTAACGTGGACAATGCTGGCTTCCTGCCGCCTCGCTCTCCCCTTCCTCGAACCCCCACCTCCTTCCTGGGCATCGCAGGGAGGGAGCATTTTTAACAGGGGTCCCCCAAGGCCTCACTGCTTTCAAAGCCAGGAGTCGGGTGAGGCCCGGCGCACGTGGCCACTAGAACCAGACCCTCGGTCTGGATCTGAGGCTGTGAGGGACAGACAGGCCGGTGACCCCCTGGGAACGGGCCCTGGGGAGGTCAGCCGCGGGCCTCTGGGGTCCCCGGAGCACAGCACACGTGAGGGGAGCCGGCCGGCAGCCTGCATGACCCAGACGCACGTCGGGGAGGGTGCCCCTGGGATGGCCCACGTCCCCCGGGACAGGACTCCTCGGGCTTGTGGGCTCCCACCCAACACGGTGGGCCCCGCGGGGGCGGAAGCCGGTGCACTGGGGGCGCAGCCGCCCGCCACCTCCTTCCTGGGGGGGCCCGTGGGCCCGATCCGAGGTCGCTGCCGTGGCGGGATCCCTGTCCTGCTCCCAGAGGCGGCATCTGGGGGCAAAGCTGTGGTCACCGCAGCGGAAGGGAAAGGGACTCGCCCGCCCTGCGCCCACACGGACCACGTCGTCGGGCCCTGAGCTCCGTCACTGGACAACGGGGAAGCGTGCGGCCGCTCCTTCCCCGTGGCTGAGAAGTTGGTCCTCGGTGGTCGTCACCGACACCATTGCGCCCACCCGTCCCCCGCCCGCGTTCTCGGGTTCAACCGCCGCCTCGATGCCCCGGGAAGCCGCACGCTCACCCGTTTCCTTCTCCGTCCGTGCGTCCGAACGACCTGGTTTTCTACGTGGACGCCCGGAGGCTGCCCAGGGCGGAGCTTTTCCCGATCGTCCCTCCGGACGTGAGAGCGGAGTCACTGAGGGGTCCACGCTGCCCGTCCACCGCCCCTCGGCCCCTGGAAATGCTAGTTCCGCGCGTCGGCCTGTCCTGTTTTCCACGAGCCCAGAGCCTGCCCGGGGCCGGGGGCTGGGGGCCGGGGGCCGGGGGCCGGGGGCCGGCTCCGGGCACACGGACGAGGACACGCTTCTGACCGTCACGCAATGCAGAGCATTGCCCTGGCCGCCACGTCTCCCATGACACCAAGCACCCGCCCGTCACTGGCCTCAGATGGGTGGGGGGCCCGTGGGAACACCCCCCCCACACACACACGCACCAGCTTGCAGACGTCACGGATGGAACACCGGCCGCGGGACGGTGTCCGGTGCCGGGCCGGGCGCTCCCGGGCGCTCCCCCGGGATGCAGGCGGTGTCATGACGCCTCACGGTGGCCCATTTCCCCTCGCCCGTGTGCTCGTTTACATTTGGGGGGCGGGTTGTGTTGTCTTGGAAATGAAAGACGAAGCCGGAACGCACGATGTCACGGCTCCCGTTTTCGCCTAAAGATGATGGCTTCCCATTGCCCCCAAGTGTGTCCCCGGCTGCCCTTGGACTTCTCTGACCGCGTGACCCTGCTGACCCCCAGCAGCAGACACGCACCGGGCACGTCTGATGGGCCAGGCCGGCCGCGCGGTGGGGGAGGCGCGGTGACCTCCATGTGCTGTTGCCCATGAGGAGCCGAGACCCGCAGAGACTCTGCCCCGGAGCCACCCCGGGGCGGCAGGAGACCCCCACTCCTGTGGCCGCTAGACGCGTCCGGCCCTGCTGTCGTCTGACCTGCAGACAAACACGCTTGTGCGGTGGCCCCACGGGTGGGCGCCTGGTGCGGGGTCTGCGTGGGACCCTCACCACGTGTAGCAACGTTCCCTGATGCATCTGTCCCCTGGGCGGTCCTCACACTGCCGCCTGCACCGGGGCCACGACCTCCCACTACCCACGAGGGTGCCTGGGGGGCATCGCCGAGCTGCTTCCTCCGTGTCTCCTGGGCCTGAGTCCCCCCCGGTGGCCTGGGACCCGGGACCCGGGCTCTCGGGTGCTCCCTGGCTGTGGTGCATGGAAACCGTCCCTTTGTTTTCTGTTTGCCGTGACCACCTTTCCTCTGGTGACCAGAGACAGAGCAGGACTGTCCACTCCTGGGTCTTTGGTCCAGAATGGAGAGCAGCCCCCCACCCGCCTGTCGGCTTGCCCTCAGCCTGGCAGCTGCCCCCCGAGAGCAGAGAGCCCCACGCCTCCCTGCGGCCATGGCTGGACCCCCACGGCGCGAGCCGGCCCCACGCCGAGTGCCCCGCACGGTCCCGGAAGCCGACACGCACGTGACCCTCTGCCGCCCAGTGTGCACCGTCTGGAACGTCTCCCTCGATGGGCCCCGCCCTGCACCCACGCACACCTGTGTCCACGCCACCCGGCAGGTGGTTCAAAGAGCGACATCCAGGGTTCCTCTCAGACGCAGCCTCTGGAGGATGCGCCTGGGACAGTGACACCCGGACGGGCAGGAGGCCCATCCTCGCTACACACGTGGCTGCTCACGGCTGGGGCGCGGGGCTGCACCTGAGGGCGAGCCCTGGGGCACATTCAGTCCTGCTCTGGCTGCCGCAGGGGGGACAGGGGAGAAGTGGGGGGCAGGCGGGGGCGCCCCTTGCAGCTTCAGGCCTGAGGCAGCACCTGGGGCCACGCCGTGCAACTAACAGCCAGGACTCCCGTTTTCCTTCTACCGATCCGTGCGTGCAAGCCTGCAAGGCGGCGGGTTTATTCCCGGGCACCGTGGGCAGCTACGCCGGCCCCACGCCCGGCTGCTAGATGGCGCCCACCCTGGCCTGTGACCCTCCCATCCGGGCCCTGAGCCCCCGTAAGCCAGGGGCAGGTCAGAGAGAATCGGGGAGGGCGGCCGGATTGGGAAGGGACTTCCAAAAGGAACGTGGGAGAGCCAGACGCTGACTTCATCTGAGGTCGGCCTGGGGAAAGTGTGGAGCCAAAATAAACAAGGGGTCAGGTGTTGGGGTGCTTCTGGTGAGAACCCTTGCCGGGACCCCACAAGGCGAAAAGTGGACGAGACACGAGATGCGCCCCCCGCCCCCACCCCAGCTCACTGCACCGGCCCCCGAGTGCCCGCGACCTCTCCCCGCACGCAGGTGCCTTCAGGGTGCGTGTCTGTGGGAAGCCAGGCTTGTCTTCTTCCTGCCGCAGGGAAACCTGTGTCCCTGTGTCCCTGCGTCTCCGTCATCCCAGGGCAGGTAGCTTCCCCGCCAGGACGTACCTCCCAAGACAATCGTTTCCTCCATCCGCGTCTCCAAGAACAAATACCGTCAAGGTTCACACGTGCTCCGACCCTTCTGAATTTGCACACGGGACTTGCTGCTCCGGTCGACTGTTCCCTGTCCGCTCAGATGTTAGTGATTTACGTCTGCAGTCACTTTGCATCCATCCTCAATGGACAAACATACCCATTTTTTTTTTTTTGGAGAGAGAGAGAGAGAGAGATACAGAGAGATACATGAGAGAGAACTGAACTCCCCAGTTCAGCATATGGGTCCGCACAGGCCGGGGCCGGGATTCGATCCTCGGTCCCTGGGGCTGCAAAGTGAGCGCCTAGCCCACTGAGCCCTCCCGGCTTCCCCAACATATCCATTTTTATTTTTTTAACCGTCAACCTGTTTAGATCACTTTATTGACAGAGACCTATTCTGGAAATGTAATTATAAACCATGTATCATTACAAAGAAAAAAATAAAAGTTATGGTATGTGTGTGTGGGGGGGGGTCCCAAAAACCCAGAACGATTTCCCGGAGGGGGGGCCCTTGTAGCACAGGCTCCCCCGCTGGGTGAGGTTCTAGGAGCCCATCTGCATCCGTGCACCAGCCGGCGTGGCTGTGAGAGGCTGCGTTCGGCTTCCATGAATTATTTTGGAGACTCTTCCAATGCCTTTGCCCACTTCATGATGGTGATTTACACAAACACTGTGCAGCACGACTATGCACCTGCCTACACCGCGCTGAGTGTTCAGCAGTTTCTGACCAAATGGCATGACCCCTGAGCCCCACCCTCCCTATTCATTGATCTCATCCCAAGCGACTGTTTCCCTGGATGAAGAAAGTCCTCGAAGGGAAATGATTTGCTAATGTGGAAGAAGTAAAACATACAGCAGAAGCACTAAAAGGCATCAAAATAACTGTTGTGAGCAGTGGAAACAGCGTCTCGATAGGTGGACTGCATCCCACGGAGGGCACCGGGAAGGGGACCGAAGTTAACATGAAACTAAACACGCCGTTCTTCATAAACAAATTCCGGGTTCTTCTGCGTCCCCTTCCTAATCCGCATATGGAGGAAAACTGGTACGATGTGAACTCAGAGAGAAGGCACACAGGAGCGAGACATGAAAACCAGGAGCACGGATGATGGGAGGAGGAGGCAGGCTGGCCATTTACTCACCGACACGGCTAATTCCAGGCATGTGACTGGTCTCAGGGACGTACCCTAAAAAGTACACAGTGACCAATTCCTACCTGCCAGCCCTCTCGCACACCACACACAGGAGCTTACACAACCAGATAGGCTGCTTCACAACTGTGAATAATGAGTTTTAAAAACTTGTTCAATATTTAAGGAAAAAACATTAGTTTTATATCCAATGCCAGCCATAAGCCTATTTTATGTAACTGGTGAATTTCTGGATCACAAAATGTCAAATAGCACAGACATTAGAGACAGTGAAAACTTTTATTTTTTGTTTTACTTTCATCCAAACACACCCTTTTCCGAAAAACATAAAAGCATGCATGTTGATGGCATTCTTGTAAAGGAAAAATAACAACTAAGCTGTAAATCAATAACACAAAAGCTTAAACGGTATCATGTGAAAAGATTTATAGGTAGATAGATATAGCACTTTTTAGAAAATAATAATTCAAGTCATGTCAACACATTAAGAAGCTTCTAATTTTCAAAATATTTTCATACAAATTTTTTAAAACTAAAAAATATTTCATAGACCTTTTGTGAGAGTATCAGTCATGAGTAACATGATGCCAAGTGACCTTATGCAGCTCGCTCTGCCTTTGTAAAGTCAGTTACGGGCAACGTAATTCTGACGGCATTACTTCTTAAAACATAAACGTAGGACACGTACAGGGGACGAGGGCTGTCTGCACAAAGCCAGCCATGGTCAACAGGACGGTCACACTTCCCGGACAGCCCTCGTATTCAAAGTAAGCCACCGACTTACTTTTATTTCGATCTAATGAGAAAGAGGTTCTAACTTTAGGACTAAGAGACATATGATTAATGTAATTTCCGCTTTTCTGGTAATAGAAAACTACAACTTGCATGAGGCCACTTATCAGAAGTCCTACCAACACCTGCACTCAGAACGAGGCCAGGCGTTTCCCGGGGGGACGCACCCACAATTCTTACTCCCCAGCGCTGCCCAGGTGCTGCCGGGAAGGCGGGGTCAGACAGTTCCCCTTACTTTCCACCTTGTTTATGACTCGGGCGGTGCGTTCACATGGGGCACGGAGGCACTTCCGCAACAAAGCCCATCGCAGCAGCAGCAATGTCACCTGGAAGGACCAGGGGGCGGCTGCGCTTCCGTGGCAGCAGGAGCAGAGCAGACGGCGCTGTGACAAGGCCGTCTCCCACAGGCCACGGCTCCAGGACCGCAGCTGGGACACGTTTCCTAACACAGCGGTTTTGACGACACAGGTGAACCGTGTGGCCGCGTTACTCTGCTGGGAGCTGACGGATCGCCGGTCCTGCCACGCTGAGCCTGTCACGGGCTGGAGGAAGAGGACCTCCTGGCACGAGGCCAGTGGCGCTCGCTCGCAGGGGCTCCAGAGGACGAGCGCTGGCGGCTGGCAACACGCACGTGACCTGCGGGCGCTGACAACCCGCAGGAGGACCACGAGGACATGGCGCGGGTTTTGGATGGACGTGTTTGCTAGACCCAAGGGCAGTGGGCAAAAGGCACATGGTAGCAAATCCGGCCAGATGTGAGAGGGCTCCCATCCCCTCGAGTATCTGTGGATTCAGGTCCAACAGCAGTGCGCGTGATAATCCGGATACAAACCACACCGAACGGGAGACACTAAGGCTTCCAAGTGCGTAGGGCACGGGTGCTGTGAAGTTGTGACAGCTTCGCTTGAATCGTCAAGGTGCTGGGCAAAGTTCTGCTACAAGATCAGGGTCACAATGGTAACTTACTTCTCAGTTTGTTCATTATTCTTTTGTAGAGTATAGGGTGTACTAATTAAGCTGTTTCAGTAATATCAGAACCACTGATGATTTTGCAAATATAAAGTGAGCAAATCAGCCAATAATGTCACAAAAGCCGCTCTAACCAGAGCGCCTTCCCTGTGGACATTGCCTGATTGCCTGGCCCTTCCCTTCTGCCCTTCCCAATACTTTTCAATATCATTTCTTTCACTGACTTGGAAAAATCAGGCAGAAAGCAAAATATTACATAGCTGCAAGATATGAATACTGGAGTGATAAGGGTTTGGACCGGTGATGTTGTAAACAATTGAAGACAACAAATACAGTGAAGTATGCTGCATGCATGATCATGAATGCAGCTATCTGAATTACAAAACAGTTGCAAATTATATAATCCCAGCCATTTTCCGAGGATGATGTTAGTTCACAGACAGCGCCGGGCGCGGCCTCAACTCTGGTCAGCTTTTCTCTTCCCAGCAGCCTCAGTGCAAGTTGTGAAACCAGGTATGTTTGCCCAAGACCATCTGCACATCAGCTGTAGTCAAAAATTCTATTTTATCCAACGTCCAATCAACAAGGCTTTATTTACACTTCATATTAAATTCAGGACACAACGTGATGTAACCTGCAGCTGCCAACAACCAACACCGGTCACCTACGCTTTAATACTGACCCACAGGCAGCCGATCAGGGTGCCATAGACCCACGTGTTCACGTATAGTTTCCTGCCGGCCTCGGTCGTCAGCATACCAGCAGTCAAACCACTGAGGAGCAAGAACGAAGGCAAAGTCTTCTTGAGACTTAGTTTAGAAGTAACACTTTTCCCAGGAAACTTGTTTCTTCTTTCTGGATCCAGTGAATCATAGAATTCTATAAGCAACCTATGGCCAGGATGGGAAAAAATGTTTTAAAGTTTCAGTTTTAGTCATTTCAGTACTTTAATCCAACAAATATCTACTGGGTGCCTTTATCTATAGGAGACATACAAGGTCCTTGGGAAACAAAGATGAAAAGGAAACACCCACAGACTTGGTTTAACTCGAGTTATTAGACTTTAAACTTTTAGGATGCTGGATGATTAATACCTACACATTATAGCATATGCAGTATTTAAAAGCAGGTGGTCTGAAGTCATTTTGTGGAGATGCTCTCATTTCATGAGCTCTAGGTCTGTGGCACTTTGCAGCAACCTGATCCCCATGTGGGGTCACAGGCCAGCGCGGCCTCTGTCCTGCCCCGCCCCCGGCACTCCTTCCCACAGCTCCCGTCCCAGTGGAGTCCAAGAGAAGATCAGACTTCTTACATGGAGTTTCCAAAAAGCCCTTCTTTCATGAAATTACAAAAGCAGCCAAAAGAAGGAAAAAAGGCTACTGTTCATTCATTCCCCATCTTATTTTAGAAATGTGAAGTTTTAATAGCAGAACATGCTCAATATTAAAATCTCAAACACAAACTTACAAGAAAAAGTCCTCCTTTTGCCTTATACATCACATTCCCTAGAGATAACCTGTTTTAAACGTCAAGGCTCATCCTAAATACATGTAGAGAGCCAGAACATTAAGTACACACTTTGAATAATTCCCACTTGATAAAGTTAACCCAGGAGATTTGATTGGAAAACACTTTCCTATAATACAGTAAGAAAAGAAGGAACATTAGCAGTTTCCTGAGAAGGACCATTTTAGGAGAATCAGACATTTGGGTAAAACTTCTGAACATAAGTATAATTTGGGGAGTATTTTTTATAGCCTCAAGGAAAAATAAAACTTTTCAATCTGGTCTTAATAAATGGCACACCCTATAACTAATGATAGATCCATTAAAAACAAAAGTGTAGATGCTTAAAATGTATCTTCCAAAAAAACAGGATATCCGTCAGAAAGGATAAAACCCTACTAACAACAGAACGAACAGAAAATAAATAATACTCCCTGAAGCTCTCACCCAAGAAAATTCCATTTCTATGTACCACGTCTAACCTAAGACCCGCCTTTGATCTTCCTTCACAGAGCAGAAAGCCCTAACACTCCTATCTTGAGGACTCTGTGTGACATCACTCGCTGCGCAGGGCCCGCCCCTGCCTGAGTGGCATGTCACACTGGGAGCTGCGCCTTACCCTCACACCTGGAGCTTCTGGGCCGCGTTCGGCATTGCCATCTGCTCCAAGGTCAACCCCAGAGACCGTTTTTTAGGTCGCCAAATGCTAACGGCAACAAGGCATTCTGGTCGGGAAAATGTCAACTGACCCTTCTTCTCCTGACAAGTACACAGCCTCTCCCCACACACTGTGGGCTCAGCCGCCGGCCCTGCCACCACCCCGCCGGCCCTGCCACCACCCCGCCGGCCCTGCCACCACCCCGCCGGCCCTGCCACCACCCCGCCGGCCCTGCCACCACCCCGCCGGCCCTGCTACCACCCCGCTAGCCCTGCCACCGCCCTGCCACCACCCTGCCAGCTGGCGTGAGCCGGGGCTCTCACAGGCCTTCTCATGAGCCGTTTTGTATTTTGTTAAATTTTACACCGACCCAGAGTGCTGTCTCAGAAATAGCGTAGGTGACAACGGCTAGCCTCCTGTGACAAGTTCACGTACAGCGACGTGCAGCAGTGAAGGTTAACACACGAACAGATCACACAAGGAGCAGATCTGACTTGACTTCATGGAGGCGCTCACTCCTGAGACCATAAAACTGTGTTCACTGCAAATTCCCGCCACAGTGAAGTGTAGTTGAAGCAAAGTTCAAGTGCTAGAACCACTGTTACTCACTTATCTTTTATTTGAAAACGTTCGTGAAGCCATCTTCTCATATATACTTGCTCTTCCGGGACATCTTTTTTGTCTATACGATCAATGTGAATATGAATTTTTGGACATTCTTTGCAGAGAAATTCTAACAAAAAACAAAATATTTCATGTTTTGTTTTAGAACTCACGGTTACATGAAATAACAATGAAATGAGTCAAATAATGTGTAAATATAAAAGCACCGATTCTTTAGTAAAGAAGAGAAGTTACCATGGTTCGGGGTTTCGAGCGGAAGTGGAGGGCGCACTCCCTCTTCCCGTCCACCACAGCTGCCAAGTCCCGACGTTAAACCCACACACGGATGGTGCACCTCTAACGCTGGACTCGGCCAGAAATACGAGCCCCCACCCTGAGAACGGACCCCAAACGCCGACCTCCAGCACATCCCCCAGGCGTCTTCACGAGACCCTTCTCACCCACTCTCCCTGCTGCTTCCACCAGACGGAGTGAGCAGGGTGGACATGGGTGTGGTGGTTCGCAGGGCAAGGCATGGGGCATGAGACCCGCAATCCGTGTCCCTGAACTGGCACACCACCTGCTGCCTTGACCGCTGCGCTTCCGGAGCTGACTGGGGGCAGACCCACTCCTGTGACGGGCTGGCTACTGGCCCCTGCTCGCTGCTACTGCTTGCTTTCCCGATTCGTGCCGCCTTTGCACATGCTATACTTGCTTCAGTAACCCCAACTCTTTTTAGGCAAGAGTATGAGCCCTTAACTCACTACGGTTCCTAAGATGTGCTAATTTGAAAAAAATAGTTAGCACTTTTTCAGCTTGGGCTGTGCAAGGTATGAGGCCAGAATTTGTTCCACGGTAACAAAGAACTTGAAACCTGGAAACTCTTTTTCTGTAGCTCTCTGCAGAGGTGAGAACAGCCACATATTTAAATGCCTTGGAGAACATTCCTAAGAGATTCAAGAGAAGACTGTTCCCCAGGTGGGTCTACGAATGGGAGGCTGAGACCACTTCTCTCAAGTCACAGTGTGTGCGAAGATGCATTCTGGAAAATGGTGGCTGCTTGTTCTACGGCTTGAGAAGGACCTTACGCTTATCCTTAAGTCTCTAGTCTTTTACCCCACTGCGCCCCTCTCTTTTGCTAAGTACCTTCTGCATTTGCTCTTCTTAACTTCTGCTGTCAGCCTGCAGTGTGTGCAGCATTTCAGTCATCAAAAACCCATCTTATTTCTTCTGTACTTTTAGGAGTGAATTGGCTTTGAGGATAAGTGGAAAAGATTGCAATAGGGAAGATTTTTCACTAGTTTTGACTTTATTTCCCTCAACATTTACCTTTCATTTAAATAATCAAAGGAAGTTTAGAAGCAGAACTGTGCGTGGGTTGGGAGCGTGGACAGGGGGCTGGGCAGCCTGGGTTCTGCTCAGGCGACAGCAGCAGCACCTCCCCACGGGCCCATGCGGAGCACTTCGAGTACACAGCACACACTGTGTTGTCTGTCCCCATTTTCTTAACCCTGCTATTTCTATTTGTTCCATAAGAAGCAGTAGAGTATTGACCAATTGATATAATGAGAGAAGGGTTTCCCAAGCTATAGGTCCCAACTCATGATTAGCATGAACACACAAGGAAGCAGATGCCACTTCTAATGGGCACAGGGACACCTGCAGAAGAATGTCCCTGCGGGAGCATGTCCCACACCTGCACAGCTGACACACGACTACGGGGCTATGCCGCACTGACTCCCTTGCAGCTAAGGGCTAGTGTACACGACCTGTACAGCTGACACACGACTACGGGGCTGTGCTGCACTGACTCCCTCGCAGCTAACTGCTAGCGTACACGTGCTTGCACACTCCTCACTCACCCACAGCGCCTGTTCTGTGACCCGTTGTTGGGACTCCTGCCAATCTGATATTAAAAATAGTCTTTCAGTGCACATTTAAATTAGCATTTTCTTGCTATAAATGAGGCTGAACATTTTTTTTCTGTGCACAGTTCTCATCCGTTATCCATTTTTCTACTGAGGTATGGATCACCTTATCAATTTGCAAGAGCACTGTATCCATTAAGGAAATCAGCCTTTTTCTGCGATGTGAGTTAGAAATATTTCCCAGTGGTCCTCAGTCTTTTGACTTTACTCTCGTCTAGTTTCTCTTGCAGAAATATTTATGCTGAATTGATGGAAACGACAGGCTTTCCTTTCTACACGGTGTCTGGGTGTGATGGTTAGAAAAGTCAGCCTCGTTCATGAAAGGTAGCAGCGATGGGTAGTGAGCGTGCTATGGGCTGAACGGCGAGGAAAGCTGGGGTCAGGTGGGCACCTCTGCCCGCAGCAGGGGAGTTGGGGCAATGCCCACCTGTGCCCGGGAGCGCCACAGCCAGACACGACTCCGTGAGCCAGAAGCATGCAACAGGAGGGCCTGGGCCGGCACAGAGCACCCCCAGGAGCCGGCTGCAGAGGTGGGCACTCAGCCCGTGAATGCTGCCTGCCCACCGCGCTCACACCCGAGGGCGGCACATGAATGCACCCACAATAAAAAGGCTGTTATGGGAACTGAGACCGAAATAGGCCAATGGCTCCTCCAAGGTTAGCACAGAAAGAGTAGTATTAGTGTACTGCCCTTTTTATGAGTAGAGTAGGAATACACAGATTTCCATGAGAGATCCACAAGAACTTAAGAAACTGGTTCCCTCTGGGAAGGGCAGGGGAGACCAGGAGGCTGGGGGACAGGGTGGAAGAAGTCACTGCACTGCACATTTGACACAGTTTGATTTTTAAACTGTTAGATTTATAATATGTTCCAAAAAATTCCATTTAAAGTAAAAAGCCCACTTCCGCTTCCTCAGTTAAACTACTCTTTTAAGCAGCTGGGAGAGCAACCACTGCCACTCAGACGTCACTCAGACTTTATGTCCCCACCAGGAGGACGCTTACACCACTCGGGCCCATGCCTCAGCCCTCCATCCTCTCACGGGACCTACTCTCTGTGTCCTGAACACGTTTGGGACACGTGCCTTCAAGACAGCTGAGCGGCTCACACAGCACAGCTCCCCTGAGCACGGCCGGGTG
Organism: Craseonycteris thonglongyai; assembly: GCA_004027555.1. Lineage (NCBI taxonomy): Eukaryota > Metazoa > Chordata > Mammalia > Chiroptera > Craseonycteridae > Craseonycteris > Craseonycteris thonglongyai. The sequence goes on from PVKE010015336.1 coordinate 21,490, forward strand.
AGCCTATTACACGTTCCAACTTCTCTAACGGGCAAGAGCGTCTGCAGTTACGTTTAACTGAAATATTCTGCTTACTTAAAAGTCTGTTTCTTCTTGTTGTATTTGGAACACAGACAACAGCTCAAAGGTGCTTAAAATGCAACGTTTGAAAAAAGTTGCAATTAACAGTCCTTCTTGCCCATGATACTAAGTTTCAAAACTGTGCTGTGAAAAACACATAACATATCCAGAGGGACACTGCCCAGCAGGGCACACCTCAGTCCTGCCAGGTCAGCACGCTCCTCCTTTGATGTAGGCGGCTTTGAGTTTTGTGTGTGAACTTTGGGAAGAAAGAGCTGAGTTAACGATAACGGGCACAACTAAAGGCCTAAGATGGCAACAAGAAATACCGAACTTAGCAGGACTCATGAAATTTAAACTGTTACAGATTAAGAAAATATATCCAGTATATTTACTTGGAAAACATATCAGGGAAATGTAATGAAGCAGAGTACACTTAGCTATTTTAACAAATGAATCACACATTTGTAAATGTATATGCCCTGATTAGAAACAAACTTACCAACCATGGATGGTGCTTCTTTTCGCTGCCCTTTCTCGTCCATAGTCCCTTCAAAAGCCACTGTAACATCATAAATTGCATCTAAGTAATTCTTCATAGAATCAAAGGCAACATGAGTTGCCTTTATTCTCGGTGTCAGCACATGTTTTAATACTGCAAGGCCTAGAAAAGAAGTTGATTCGGTGTGGCCATGAATTAGTTACAAAACTCCCATGACAGAACCTCTAGATTGTTTCTAAATGCCCAGGAAGAGACAGGTCAAACACATGAAGGCCATCAGCTCGTATCTGTAGGATTTTATGTTTAGAAAGCACTCTCTCACGCCTTTCTGTGTCAATCAACATTCATTTAAGACACACGTATTGAACATCTACTCAGTTAAAGACACGGTGGGAGGCTACTGGAGCCCTGGACCTCAAGAAGTCTGACCTGCCAGAAACCCTTCATTTGGTAAACCCTGACGAGGGCAAGTATCACCCCCCTTACTTCCGTCAACAAAATAAAGGTGGTAGCATTTTGCCCACGGCCACGCCAGATTCAGCAGAATTCACTGAACTGACTCCCCATCCCTGACTCTTTTAGTGCTATTTCTGTTAAACAGATCACCTCACCGACGCCCCTGTGTAACATCTGCAGAGCCGACGTGATCCACAGAATGTGAGATACTGGCCTGATACATCTGGGGCAGACCCAAGAATCCAGTGTCTTGGAATACTTAAAAAAAAAGAGGTCTCATTCATAACCATAACATTTACCACTTAGTGTATACATAGGACCCTGGGAGTTTTCGTATAGACAGCTGTGCAACCATCACCACTAGCAAACACAGGCCCCCGCACCCCGAGCGGACATGACCCTCCCCAGCCCTCCCCCGGTGACCGCGAACCTGCTCTCGGTCCGTGGACTTGTCCATTAAGGGTATTGCATACAGGTGGGGTCATATAGCACTTGGACACTGGTGATGGCCCCTCTCACTGAGCAGAATGATTCGGATGGAGGCTCTTTCACGCTGTAGCGTGTCTCAGTGCTCCGTTTTCTTTTATGGCTGAGTAATCTTCACTGTGTGCACAGACCACATTTTGAACCTCCAGTGACCAGCTGATAGACATGTGGTTAGTTTTGACCCTTTGGCTATTATGGAAAATGCTGTTATGAACACTCACATAAACTGTTATATTGTACATATGAATGCTATATATGAACAAGTTCTTGTGGGAACATATTTCATTGCCACTGGGTATATGTGACACAGGTGTGTGTGTGGTATATATTTTTAAAAAGCTTCTTTAGGGGAAGCTGGGATGGCTCAGTGGGTTAAGCGCTCACTTTGCGGCCCCAGGGACCGAGGATCGAATCCCGGCCCCGGCCCGTGTGGAACCATGTGCTGGGCTGGGAGTTCCCCCAGCTCAGTTCTCTCTCTGTCTCTGTATATCTCTCTCTCTCTCTCTCTGTCAAATAAATAAATAAATAAATATTAAAAATACATTAAAAAAAAGGCTTCTTTAACTGAGGAAATATCACCATTTGATAGCATAATTAATGACGTCCTTATTAGTGCTCACTCCTCTCAGTGCTAAGAACGAGTTCTCCCCTTCAGATTGCCCACTGCTTCTCTTTCTCTGGGTTAGAATATTCCCTGACAGTCTAACAGAAAAGAGTAGCTCTTTAAAGAAGTGACATGAAAACAGACTGGAAAGAAAACCTGACTTGGAATTCCTAGTCCGTCTCCAGGGAAAACCAGCTGCAGAAGGACGAGCGGCCACAGCAGGCTGGGATCTTCCGCAGGATTTTTGGAGTGCAGAGTGGTGTGGGAAACACAGCGATTCCCACACCACACATCCGACTTGGTCCCCAGGGTAGAAGCAGTTTAACTTATTCACAAACTCACAGCACAAGTCTGAGAAGAGCGCCAGGCTGGGAAACACTAACTTGTCAGCTCAATTAGTTAACCTTCCTTCTTCGCTATTGGATTCACCCAATTTTAAGCCCAAAGTTTCACAGAATCACCCCTTGATATTCAATAAGAACAATGACTAGAATATAAATTAGTAAGGTTAAAAAGACAAAAAAGTTTTATTTCTCAAAAAACTGAGGTACAGTAAATGTTTGGAAAAATCAGCTTTGTGGTAAATAAATAAGAAATAGCCATCACTAGTATGTACACACAACTAAGAAAACATGTTCTCACTGAGGCGTGTAACAGAAGCCACTCTAACTAACCTAAATTCTCTAGGTCCAATCCGTACCTTCTGCATATTCCAGCTTTTGTCTTCCTGCTCTTGAAAAGGATCAGCCAGCGAGGAAGGAAAAAACCAAGGCGATCGGGCAACACAGTGGGTAAAGGCATCTCAAGGGGAAGGAAATGTCAAATGCTGGGATGGCCACAGCTGAGAGGTGGCTGGCTGACACCTGGGAGCTGGGGGTCACAGGCCTCCCGTCCTAGTATTTTCGGTGCAGTGATAGACGTGAGGTGGCACTGAGCGAGGTGAGACATTGGCCATTTTCTCTGCATGTATGTAACAGCACACAATCTACTCGTTTCCCGAGGCTTAGAGTGATGTGACACACCGTGCCATCACCACAGGCAGACCCTGGCCCTTTTCTGATGACTGAAGTCGCCTCACGGCCCAAGGGGCCCCTCTGGTCCAGGCAGACAAAGGTTCACGAGCTCTGACCAAGGGGTCCTCAGGGACACACAGCGAGGATGGCCCTCCCGCTCCTGAAGCCTTGGGTCACTGCTATAAAACCCATTTCGTAACATCAACCGAGAGAGGGGTGTTCATGGAGCTATTCAGTGATTCCTGCCCTTGAGCCCAGGGTCGTGCGATGTCTGACTCTGGCCCAGGGAAACGGCACACAGTCCCCAAACCTACACAGAGCAGAGGAACCGGTCAAGTTGGTTCTTCCTGGTCCGCATCTAGTCTCCATTTCAGCGCCCACTCTGCCTTGTTTCCATCTCACCTCCTGAACTTCTATGCGGTACGACCTGTCATCTACACTTGGCCGCGCTTTTTCTGGGGGCTAGGAGAGTGGCGTTGGTTTAACTGAAATGCTGCTGTTAGTACTGTACGGTAGAAACATTGTAAGTACTGACACACACACGAGACAGAAAGCCTTTTCTGATCCACGTGAAGCATTTTACATTGTATGTATATTACTGATATCATCTCTCCTGACTCCCACCGAGTCACTAAGACTCGGAGCTGACATGACTTGCTCAGTCACACAGCTGGACATGTGGGGGTTCGAGAGGAATGAGGCTGTCGCAATCAGGAGGCCAGAGGACTGAGAAATGAAATACAGCTGCAACTTAGGATCTGAAGAAGCTGACATGCAAAGTGAAAAAATGGGTTTCATGAATACCAGCACAAATGTAATCTGAAAGCGTTTTCATTCCCTTTAGTCGTTCCTATTCTTTTTCAAAAGTGACTAGCTTACAAGATTAAGAAATTCTAGACTGAGAACACAAGGCTTGAGTGTGGTTTTCCAATAGGATTCTTCTCTGGGTTTACATCCTGAGCAGTCGCGGATTCCATAGCAAGACACCACAAGGATCACCAGACCCGGGGCAGCACAGAACCGCTGCGAGAGCTAAGCGGCCCCGGAAACGAGCTGCCTGCCACAGGCAGCCAAGACGCAGAGAGGCCACCGGGGGGGACTGTTCACTTTAAATCCAAAGAATCTACACAGCTCCTCAACAAAACAAACATTTAGGAAGATAATTATAGAAAGATCACTTTTACTTACTGTGTTATTGTATTTATGTTTACCTAATACTATTATACTATATGTACATTATATGTAGATATTTATACTATGTATTTATACTATATAACACTATTAACTCTACATGGCATGTAGCTCCCCTTACTAAATGTTTTATAATTGTTTTCTTAAATAACAAGCTCCATGTTATTTAGCCTTTCTGAAAATAAAACCTTTCCCCTAATTCACTACTATAAAATTGAGCTGCCTTCAGCAGACAAGAGCTGTCCGGGAAAAAGCCACTGTCGACAGGATAAGCACAGTCACGTGACTGGATACTTCCCAGGCAGCCCTCATAATCCTTGTTTACTTGATATTTAATAATTTCATGAAGACTCTACCTATATGTCAGAACTCTCAAAATCTTAAGTTCTGTCTTAGAGAGATCACAGTTAAACAAAATTTTGAGTAATTTATTTGTAATGTGAATGGGTCTTTTTATTTATTTATTTATATATTTAATTGTTTTTTGACAGAGAGAGAGAGAGAGAGAGATACAGAGACAGAGAGAGAACTGAACTGGGGGAGCTCCCAGTTCAGCACATGGTTCCGCACGGGCCGGGGCCGGGATTCGATCCTCGGTCCCCGGGGCTGCAAAGTGAGCACTTAACCCACTGAGCCATCCCGGCTTCCCCAGAATGGGTCTTTTTTAAAGGAATAACTAACATTTAGTTTCAAGTAAGAAGGGAATTTAGAGGCCATTAACATGACAATCTTGGAAGTGAACAATATTAAGAATTCATGACACTATAGTACAAATATATCTTACTTAAATAACCACCATAATATACAATCAAAATGTTTTGTGGCTAATATTTTTTTGAAGCAAAATACTTCTAAGTAGTGATAATGAGGCCTTAAAATATTTAGGGTTAAGACAGACATACCCACACCCACCAGTCATACCCAGGTAGCCAGCCAACACCACTGCCAAGCGAGACCTGAAGAGTGGTACATGGCTGAGTGACTTCAATGTGTAAACAGCACCAACTTTAAAAAATTTAAATTAAAAATGTTGGTTTTGGTTTGTTTAGTGTTTTTTTTTTTTTTAAGTCAGATTCAAATGAAGGTAACTTTAGGAGCAAAATTAACAGTTTTGAAGCAAAACATAACACATACTAACAAGAGCTATTAAATTAAATTTTCTTGAAGAAAAATTAACTTAACAGATGGAGAGACAAGTTCTTTTGTTTTTATTTTCAAGTTATCTCGTTTAGTTGTGACCTAAGAGGAAAGAAAACAGGAAACACTTTTTCTAGATATACTGTTTACAGATCAGTTTCCTGTTGTGTACGGTGGGAAATAATTACCTTTATAGTCACAAGAAAATACACTTCTAATAGATAGCAACAGTTTTCCCAGCTGTAGAATTTACAGAAAGAAGAGTTAGCAGTTAAAAGTTATAGTCATAAGACAAATCTTTTCCCCTTTTGGTAATTTCAAGAAAGATCTACAACTCAGAAAAATGGAAGACCAATAATGAATAAGTAATAGGTGAATAGGGTGTGATTAGACATATAAGTTGGAATATATATCATGATTGCACTATTTTAGGAATTAATTTTTAAAAAGAATTACTTAAAAGTACCTGTCTTAGCATTACAAAATGCTGTGGAGTTTTTAAAATAAGTAACTCTTAGTAAGTATATTAAAAAGTCATCTCAGTTAAGGAGACTGAATAATAAAAGGTAAGTATTCATCTTAAAATGGTTTTAATTGATGAATTAAAAGCTAATTACATAAGAAAAACAACTTGAGGCCCAGTTAGGAACTGAAGGAGCTCTCAGCCCCTCCCCACAATTCATCTGGAAGCCCTGACCCTGATGTGGCTGTGTGGAAACTGGGTGTTTAAGGAGGTGATTAAGATCCAATGAGGCCGTAGCGGTGGGGCCCTGATCGGAAAGGACTTGTGTCCTTATGAAAAGAGGAGGAGATGCCAGAGGCAGCTCTGTGTGAGCACGCTGAAGCCCTCCATGTGAGGACACAGCACAATGGAAACAGCTGTCAGCATGCAACCCTCTGACACCTGCAACTCAGACTTCAGAGCCCCAGAACAGGGAGAAAACGGTTTGCAATCTGGTATTTAAGCCACATGCCTTGTTTATCTTGTTGTGGAAGCCTGTGGTGACTGACACAGGCCATAAAACCTGGACTGAAGTTACGACTGAATAAATAGAACACAGTAAGTAAATCAATCTCTTGGCATATACACATGCTTTACCTGATTGAAAAAAATACGCTCTTATTTAAATAGAAATACACACTTATCTCTCTCTCTCTCTCTCTCACTCACACACACACAGAGTTAACCCTTGAACGTGGATTAGGGGCGCCAACCCCTCACGCTGTCAAAAATTCTGTGTAACTTTGGACTCCACAAAAACTTCAGCTGCATCCATGGGTGTTGGTTCCAGGACCCCAGCAGAGTACAACCTGGGACTCTCAAGTCCTGTCCATAAAATGGTGGTGAACATGCATGCAAGTACAGTCAGCCCTCCACATCTGCTCTTCAAACAGTATGTCCCTGAACCTCACAAAAGCCCTGTGGAGCAGAATTAGAATCCCTGGTTTACAAGTAAAGAAATGGAGCAGAAGAACGAATGAACATGTCTACGGCTACGTAACTCATACGTGCTTGGGATCGCGGTCTAGGCCAGTGGTGCTGACTCCACACGTGCCAAGCGTGATGGCTAATAAACTAGGAAAAGCTGAGAAGGACCTGCAGCAAGGCCGAGCCCCTCTGTCTGACACGACAGCCCAGGAAAGCTGGGGAAGTCACCGTGGACCGTCCCACCTGACACACGGGCGTCACCCAGAGCTTCCCAGCCCCATTCGAGCCCCAGCCCAAGTGCAATGAAACCAGGGGAGCAGATGAGCCGCCCTTTGGAGCCCTGCCAGAGGGCAGGACTGTACGCACATCAATGCTGGAGTTCTTGGGCGGGGTCACAAGGAATTAGCTACAAGTAAATAAAACTCATTTCCTGTGATGAGCCACATTCTGAGCGCTCACAAGCACATGTGGGTAGCAGCTCCCACGCTGGTTGGAGCAGAACAGAACACCACCATAGGTCAGCAAGTTCTCATAGACACCCCTGCACAGCCCCTGGCTTAACGTCATGACAGCACCTGCTTGGTAAACCCCTGCGGATCACGTGTGTGCAGATCACATACTAATTCACAGGCAACGTTCAAAGACGCCTGAGAACACAGCAGAGCCAGCGTTTTATGCTTACTTCCCAATCTGGGTAACTGAGCAGCTGACTCTGGTATGTTAGTTATCCAACTGTCAAAATGTGGATGTCAACCGCATCCTCATTACTGGGGACATGACATAGCTTCCAATTACTGTGAACCAACTTTGTGGAGCATTCTTCAGCTTCACGTATCTCCCAACTTAATTCTTATACAGATCCAGGTATACCTGTGAGGTCTCCATGTCCTGAGACGAGGACACTGAAGCTCAGTAACATAGGCAGCACGCAACCATATGGTCAGTAAATGCCAAAGTGTGGATGCCAATCTAGGTCTGGCAACCTACAGATGAGACGCTCTTCCCATCACACAGAGCCCGATAGGTAGGAAAAGCGTCCTCTGCATAATAAGGCACCTGGATAAACTTACCCATGGTACCAAAGCATGCATTGCAGCAAGCACCCGAACTTAATCTTGCAGGCATAGAAGGGCTGCTAGAAAGTAGCCAGCCATGTAAAACGAAAAACAGAGGCATTTATGGCTGGATTTTTTGGGGACAGCCTCGTATATAACATGTATGTAGATTAATGAGAAGAAACTTCATTTCCTAAGAGGTGATGCATACATTCATTCAAGGGATAAATACATTTATTCATTTTAATGGTTGTAAAACATAAATAGCTTCTTTAGTACAAAAATTAAGAGAGTTGTCAGCTTTAGAAATTATTTTTTCAAGCACAGTCAAATGTTAACTTACCTTCTTGAGCAGCGAACGCTTGACTAGCTGAAATGACTCTTGGTAGTTCTGGGTTATACCTTGTTCCCTCTGGAAAAATCACAAGATACATCTGTGAAGGAAGATAAAGAATGTCTGGTTTGTTTGTGTGAACTTTTTTGTTGTCAACTTACCAGCATTAATCCTATTAATGCCAAGAGAGTATTTCCTACAGTGGAAACAGGTTTTTATTCATTCAACATATGATGTTCATGTCAAGAAGAATGACCAATATGCAAAAATTCAATTGTCTTAACATAACATAGACTATATTTAAAATGAAGCCCTAAGTTCACTGGTAGGTCAATCATTAAGAATCTAACATTCCTAATTATATGCTAATATTCACCAAATAAAACTTTGGCCATAAAATGCTGACTCATACAAAGCCTTCATTAATTAATGAAAGAGCTTTTTTCCCCCTAAGTTCTGCAAAATGACCTTTAAAATGTGCAAATTTTAGACAACTGCGTCCCTAAGTACATCTTATTTGAAGATCATATATAAATATATAATTTCCATGATATAAAGCAGGGGTCTCCAAACTATGACCTGTGGGCCAGACGCGGCCACGAGGCCCTCTCATCCGGCCCGTGGAGACCTTTTTATCTGAATAAAATCATATTAAATAAATAAAAACAACATCTATGTTTTGATTCTTTTTTATTTGGACCTCGAGTGTGTAGTCGGCCCCCAAACTGCTGTTTGATAGTTAATGCGGCCCACGGGCTGAAAAGTTTGGAGACCCCTGACATAAAGGATAGTAAGTATTCACATTCTGAAAGTCACACAGTACTATTATTTCGTAGAGCTCCCTTAATACATATTAAATGACTGAAGTTATATGCCACTTCATGAATTAAAATAACGTACTTAAAAATAAAGGAGAATACCAAGCTGGATATTTATTAAGTAATTAATGAGTCTAAGCTTTTACATTTATTGGCTTGGGAAAGTGAAAACAGAAACAGTAAAACTATAGAGTAAAAAACTCCTAGCTTTAGAACTTACAAAAACTATACCATGTTTGGTAGCCAAGAGACAAAATGAGACTTTCGTTACATCTTTTCAAACACAAACAGAATACAGGAATCAGGGCCCGCTCGTTTTCTGAGTCCTGTCAGGATTGCGGCTGATACGTCTACCTCCACACTCGTTCATGAGCAATGCCCTTGAGCTGAGCCCCCACGGAAGGGACCCGTTCCTAGACATACACTCTCGCATGACCAGTCTCTTCCCGTTTCCTCTGAAAGCAGGTACAACGCTGGCCCTGAAAGCTTGCCTTTCCAGCTTCCACGCAAATGGAAGCTTTTTAGTCACCTATAAGAAGCCTGTAAACCAACTATTTTTGCCTAACTTAGAAATTAATAGATTGTGTTGTAGTATCTTTATAATTAATAACGACAGAGTGATTAAGAAAATGTGGAAAACTGACTCCAATTAAAAAAAAAAGGAATTCCTTATTATGTTCCAGCAACTAGAATGAAAAAGGAGAAGAAACATATTAAAATTAGTTCCAGAGCCTCTTCTCATGAGAAGGTTCTAGTGCAGGGGTGCCCACCCTCGTGGCTTCCCTGAACCACAATGGAAGAACTGTCTTGGGCTACACATAAGATACACTAACGCTAACAACAGCTGATAAGCTAAAAAAAAAAGGTGGCAACAAGTCTCGAGTTTTAAGAAAGTGCAGGAATTCACACTGGGCTGCATTACGCAGACCTGTGCTGCATGTGGCCGGGGGGCGCGGGCTGCGTTTACAGCAGGGGCGTCAAACTCAATTAAAACGCAGGCCATTTGGTGCAACAGGCAAGATGCTCGCGGACCACGACGCCGGAAGGGAGTCAGCGCGTTTATACACGCCCACAGGCCCCCAGGAGAGGCACTGGGCCAGTGTATACTCGTCTTCAGTCGTTAAAGGGTTAATGAGGGAATTGTGTGGACGGTATCGCCTCGATCTCCCCTAAGCGCTATTCTCTTCATAACAACTTTTTCTATTTTCATTTTATTTCAGAGCATCATGAGCCACAAAAAATTATCTCGGGGGCCGCCAGTTTGACACCCCTGGTTTAGAGGGAAGAAACTTGAACGCTAGGGCATTTCATCCACTGACTGTGGAACTCTCCCTTGAGCCCTGGTGAGAGGAGAGGAAGAGAGGGTGGAGGGACCAGAAAGGAAGAAGAGAGGAGCCTGTGCCCCGGAGCTACGTTTCTGAGCAACAAGACAGCAGACCACGCCCCACATGGGGAGGTGGGGACAGGAGCCGAGTCTCCGCAGCCAAGCTGCCCTGTGACTGGAGAGCCAGGGTGAGGCCCTGGACCGCAATGAGCATCCTTCAAAGACAACTGAAACGTTGAGATTCTTTTTGGGGGCAGCAGAATTCTAGAAAATAATGTTTACACTGGCTGATTCTTTGTAGGTACTGATGCTTTCTTTGGCTCAAGTAAGTCAGTATTTATAAGAAACCCAAATTTCTGCTCAGACAGAAAACAGTTGTTTCTTGTAAAAGTCCACCTGATACTGAAGACTGAAGGAGAGAGGAGCTCTCAGCAGAGTGTAAGGTTGCAAGCTGAGGCCTGTGTTCTATTTATAGTCTAAAGACATCAGTGTCCTTTTAGCGCCTCTTCAAGGTCAACCCTTAGCAAAGGATCGAACCCTCTGCAGCAAGCTTCCTGACGGCCAGAAAGAACTGCCCAGCTCTATCTACAAACTTCCAAGTTCTCCACTACCCAGGGGCTAGTACATTTTCACAACGGCTCTTACACTCTATGGAAGCTGAGACTAGACAGCTGAGTGGCTGAGGGAGGCGGGGAGACACGCGCATCTCACCGGAGTCCCTGCATCCATGTAGCGCTGCAGCTTCCTCCTCACGGCCTTCTCATCAAACCGGGCGCTTCTCTTCACGTAGATCCCTCCATGCTGCGCACAGACCCGGGGCAGGGAGAACAGTTACTATGACTGTTAAATGCCAATGGCCAGTCATGTCAAAGGTAATGTAACTTCACTCCCAAAGAGTAAAGACGGTAATGACATCTTAGGAATTACACATTTAATACATTCTAATATTAGCATCTCAGGAATATTAGCTGAAAACTCTGTCTCAACAAAATTCCAATAGAACTGCATATTGTATTGGGAAATACACTAACGTTAGTTAAAGTAAAAATGCTTTCTTAAAAATACATTTTTAAAATAAAAAACTCGATCAATCAGATGCCGTACATTTGCCTTTTTGCTATTTAACTTCACTCTCTGGGTAATCAGACATGTATATAAGTATACCCTATTAAACATGCTAAATAAAATGAGTTCAATTTGGAATCAGCTATTAAACTCATAAAAAAAAGACCCCCAAACCTATACATTTATATTAAGTGTGTGTTAAAATCTGAAATCGGTAGAAGATACATATATGTAAAGACAGACGCAGGAAAAGGTACCTGAGAAAAGTAACACCCATACAGTGGAAGCCACTTGAGCCCGTCCTTCAGCACGTAGCGCACGTGCCCAAGGGCGTCCTGCCTCACGGCCAGGATGTCCGCAATGATCCAGTCGACTGTAAAGACAGAAGCCGGTCAGGGCAGGAACAGTCCCCGCATGAGCCCCGGCATTCACGCGAAGACAGAAGCAGGTCAGGGCGGGAACAGTCCCCGCATGAGCCCCGGCATTCACGCGAAGACAGAAGCAGGTCAGGGCGGGAACAGTCCCCGCATGAGCCCCGGCATTCACGCAGACAGAAGCCGGTCAGGGCGGGA
>PVKE010015337.1:0-33621 GCA_004027555.1 Craseonycteris thonglongyai
GGCTCTGTGATCTGATTAGGGCACTGCGTGCTGTCCCTTGAGTTCGGATGTTAAATTGTCCACAGTCTTGTGGGGCTTCCACGCTCCCTAGGTCTCGGCTTCCAGCCCGCCCTCGATCCAGCTCCACTTTGACCGTAGTCCCCCAACCCCCCTTTGTTTTTGCCAGCCCCGGGCCGCGCTCCGAGTCTCTGTCCCCGAAACTCTGCTTCCCTTTCCCTCTCCCGCTCTCCCCTTTTTTCTCTAACCTTTGTGTGTTGTTCCGTGTTGTGTGGTTCTCTTAGTTGAGGTTTCTTCTCAGGGTTTCCCCTGTGGATTCCCCTCTGTTCACAAGGCCCTTCCCAGGCAGATATCGGCGTTCTCCTCTCATGCCGCCATCTTGGATCCTCCCCTGTATTACGTTTTGTATATATGTTTCTTTGTGTGTATACAATTTGTACAATAAATTTATTATTTTAAAATTATTTTTGTTTATTATTTTTTATTCTTGTTCAATAATAACTATCCTTAGAAATAGCTGGTGCCCGCCGTCCTACTGATATTTTAGAATGCGTCCTAGGGAATAAAAAGGTTGGGAACCCCTGGTTTATAGGAAGGTCAGGTAGAAGCCAGGAGAGAAGTTAAGGAGGTGGTTGTAGTGGTCCCTCAGGTGTAGGTAAGGATTGGTTATGAGAGATGAGAAAATGAAAATCTTGGGGAAGCCGGGATGGCTCAGTGGGTTAAGCGCTCACTTTGCAGCTCTGGGGACCGAGGATCGAATCCCGGCCGTGGACCGTGTGGAGTTCTCTCTCTGTCTCTGTCTCTGTATCTCTCTCTCTCTGTCAAAATAAATAAATAAATAAATAAATATTTAAAAAGAAAATGAAAATCACACTTGGGAGTAAGGGGACCGGGGGTGGGAGAGTAGGGAGTGGGCACCAGATATATGGTGATAGAAAGAGAACTGAGTCTAGGTGATGAGCACACAATGCAACACATAAATGATGTAATGTAGGATTGTATCCTAGAACCTATGTAATTTTTACCAACCAATGTCACTCTAGTACATGTAACAATAATAAAAAAAAAGGAATGTAATGCTTTATCTGTGGCAAGTTTTTACACCCCAAGTGTAGAGTGTCTTTTCTGGTATTTATTTTGCCAGGACCCCAAAGGCATAACCCAAAGATCACCAATTTTTGATGCTAATATTTTGGCTTTGGTTACTTGACAGTTCTAAACCCAAAAGTATGGAACATAGGAGGAAGAAGAGAAACAAACATTGCAGAATTAGACTCCCAAAGAATTCAGATAATAAAATTAACAGAAAAACACTCTGAATTATGTATGGTTAAGGTAAATAAAACCATTAAAAAGGTATTAAGCCATGAGAAAAGAACAAGAAAATGTAAAAAAAAAAAAATTGTTCAAAAATCACAATGATAAGTTAAATACAGATTAGAGACAGCTAAATTGGTAAATTGGAAACAGGAAAACCTGAGGAACTTATCCTGAATGCATTGTAAGTATAAGGAGGCAGAAGGTTAGGTGACAGATTAAGAGATGTGAAAGATCAACATATGTCTAGTAGCAGTTCTGTAGAAGATAACAGAAAGAATGAGATAGAGGCTATATAATATAAGGAATATGGCTGAGAATTTCCTAGAGTTGCTGTAATATATGATTTCTTAGATTTAGACAGTATAAATAATAGTAAACATGATAAATGAAAGTAAGTCAATACTTAGGGAATTTTGATACACTGCAGAGGCCAAAGGGGAAGAAACCTTAAAATTAATCAGAAAGAACCCAAGATATCTTCAAAGGAATAATATAGAGCAGATGTCTCAACAATAATGGAAGTCAGAAAGACACTGGGATAAATCAAAGTAAACTCTTACTCCTAGTGAAGCTTTAACATGAACCACGGCAAAATAAAGACAAGCTCGACCACCAAAAACTAGAAGTGTACCACTAATAGATTTCTATCAACGGTGTTTTATATAAGAAAGAAAACTGTGAAGCAAGAATGAATAGTGACACAGTGAGATAGCACTTCATATCCACTAATATGATTATAAACAAGACAGATAATAACAAGTGTTGGTGAAGATGTAGGGAGCCTGAAGCCCCCATACACTGCTGGTGGGAATGGAAAATGGTGCATTCATGTTAGAAAACAGTCTGACGTTGCTCAAAAAATTAAATATAAAGTTACCACATAATCCAGCAATTGACCAAGAAAATTAATAAAATATATGTTCAACAGAAAGTTGTACATGAATGTTCATAGCAACATTACTTATAATAGCCAAAATACAGAAACAATCCAAATGCCCATTGACTGATGAATGGAGAAATAAAATGTGGCATATCTATACAATGAATATTATTTCAGAAAAGGAGTAAGGTACTGATGATACACACTACAACATAGACAGACCTTGAAAACATTATGCAAAGTGAAGGAAGGCAGTCATAAAAGATTACACATTACATGATTCCATTTAAGTGAAATGTCTAGAACAGGCAAATTAAAGATAGAAAGAGGATTAGCGGTTGCTTGGCCTGGGGGATTTGAGAGGAATGACCGCTAAGATACAGGATTTCTTTTTAGGGTGATGAAATGTTCTAAAATTGATCATAATAATGGTTGTACAACTCTGTAAATATACTAAAAACTATTAAATTGTACACTGTAAATCATTGAGTTGAATGTCTTGTAACTTATAGCTTAAAATAAGGAAAGAAAATAATGAATAGTGATAAAGAATTGCTAAATACATGGACAAGTAAATCTGCTTGCTAAAAACTGAAACTAAAAATTAAACAATAACATTTACATGAGAAGGATAGATAAAGAAGAAATCATTAACCTCAGACTCTATTAATTAACATATCCATGTATGATTTTTAAACTAATAAAGGAATAAAGAGAGACTAAGTATTGCAATCAATGCAAAACCAAATATCATTGATAAATTAGTGAGCTGTCCAATTTAAGAGTTAGAAAAGAACAAACCCAAAGAAAGTAGAAAGAAGGAAATAACAAAGATAAGAGAAGAATATACAAAAAAGGTGGTTAGCAAAGGCAAATGTTAGTTTTCAAAGAGACTAATAGGATACAAACACCTTTGTCATTTCATTATAAATGAAACTGAGGACATAGCTACAGATATAACAAAAATAAAAATAATAAGAGAATATTATAAATAACTTTATGCTAATAAGGTATGATGAATATTTATCAGAACTATACATTAACCATCATACATAGAAAGAGCAGATGCATTTACATTAGAATCAGCACTGAGACATCCATGCTTGCTCTCTGCTCCAATTCAGTACTGTAATGGAGGGAAGTCGCAGTCAGTGTAATTAGAAAAAGAAAGACAGAAGGAAAGAAGGGAAGAAAGAACAGAAAGAAAGAAAGAAAGAAAGAAAGAAGAAAGAAAAGAAAAGAAAGGAAGGAAGGAAGAAAAAAAGACATAAAGAGGTAAAGATTGGAAAGATAAAGGTAAGTCATCACTAATAGAAGAGTATACAAGTCTAATTTCCTACCTAGAAAGGCCAAGCGAATCAAGCCAGTGAGAGAGTTTAAAGTGTATGGATAAAAAGTTTTACATCAGCTTTGTTATCTTTTAATAACTCTGTTCTAAGAGTCTGCTAAAGATGTGATGTTCTCTTATTTAATCCTCACAACAAACTTGTCATTCTCATTCCACGGGTGAAGAAAAGTGCTCGGAGAGGAGTGAACTTCCCTAGTGCCCAGAGTCAGGGAATGGGAGATCCGGGCTTTGAATCAGGGAGCTGAGCCCACAGTTCTGGGCTTTTACCACTCGGCTCTACCGTCTGCAAACACAGTGGCCTACACTAGAAACTGGAGTGGGAAAAAAAGATGTTATTCACAATTGTGAGACAAATTATAAATGTCCAAGAATAAACCAAACAAGATATGTCTGAGACCCGAATGAAATGAAGAAAACTACTAAACATAATTGAAGGATATAAAAAAAAATTAAATCTAAATAAAACCATACCATTCCTTGGGATGGGCCAACCACTTCCAGTGAAAAGGTCATTTAAAAAAAAATTAATCTATAAATTCACTTTAATCCCAATTAGCAGATGGAAAGGATTTATTTAAAGGGACTTTGTAAAGCTGATTCTAGTCGGGGCTAAATATATGGTGAGGAAAAGAACACCGACTCTGGGTAGTGAACATGTATTATAACACATGGACAAGGTACTGTGGAGTTGTACACCTGGAGCCTATGTAGTTTTTACTAACCAATGTCTCCCCAATAAATTTAACAATAAAAAAAAAAAGAAAGAAAGAAAGAAAAAAGAAAAACCCATAAGCCATAAAAAAAAAAAAAGATTAATAGGTGTGACTACATAAAAATAAAGAATTCTGTATGGCCCCAAATACCATACACAGAGTGAAAAGAAAAAAAAAAAAAAGACCATTGTTTAGGGAAAGTTATTTGTCATATATAAGACAAGAAGTGCCTATACTGATATGGAAAGACAAACAACTCAATAGGTAGATTAGATAAAGCTATGAACAGGCAATTCACAGAAAAGGAAATATAAACTGTCAATAAAATATGGAAGGATGCTCAAACTCCTGAGTAGTCAGATAAATGGAAATCAAATGATGAAGGTTTGGATTTCTGCCTATGAGATTGGCAGACAGAAGATTAATACAATCTTAGAATCAGTTTAACAAAGTCCCTTTATATAAATCATTTTCATCTGCTAATTGGGACTGAAGTGAATTTATAGATAAATTTTTTTTAAATGACCTTTTCACTGGAAGTGGTTTGCCCATCCCAAGGAATGGTATGGTTCTATTTAGATTTAAAGTTTTTTTCTATTCTTCAATTATGTTTAGTAGTTTTCTTTTTTAATTCAGGTCTCAGTTACATATGTATATAAATTTTAAAAATCCATTGTTTTAGCACTGAAAGAGCTTATACTAATACTTCTTTTCTTTTTTCTTCCTTCTATTCTCTATTCCTTCTTTCCTCTCCCTGCCTCTCGCTCCCTCCTTCCTTCCTTCCTTCCTTCCTTCCTCCTAAGTTGCATGCTATATAGTTGACTGCTAACTATTACTAATGATTAAGATATCATCACTGCCCTGGTAGCTCGAAATGGGGATACAGCAAGATAGAATGGTCATTTGAGCAATATGTTAGGGTAACAAAGGATGACTTATCACCTTAAATTGACCCTATTTCAGGGCCTATTAGTTAAAAAAATTCTTAGGACCCTCTCTTGCAAAACTCTTCCTCTTCCTCATAGAAGACCAAAGTGGCTGAGAACATGGCATTTGATAATTTAGAACTGATATTTGGTTATTGTTTCAGGCTATAAATACTGCCTCCTACAATAAGCAGACCCTTTTCTATGGGTTTTAGACACTATCTATGATTTGCATTTTTTATCATTAAAAGCATAAAGGAGGGAGGCTATTAGTAGAGTCCCACGTTAATGCTCTAGTTAAAGACTGGCAAACATTGTAATACTCAACAGAGATAGCAAATGCCTAGGATTACAAGACCTGGTTCTCGTGGTCCAAAGGTTTAGTGAAGAGTTGGGTCAAATCCTTCTCTTTTGTATTTGCACACAGCATTGGACTTCATTTTATCTTTACTTAGTTCTTTGCTTAGTTCTCTTAGGTTCTCTTAACTGTGCCCCTCAGGCCCTACTTCTGAGCTGATAAAAATGATAATAACAGGGAAGGAATGTGGGTACCAGCTTCTGTCACACTGTGAATTTTATGTTCTGTCAATAACCCTGTTATGGTGCTAAGCTCTTGGGTTTCCTGAGGAATGAAGCCATTTTGTAAACAAAACGCTGTCATGTCAAACCATTAGAATGCATTATATGAGGCATAATGGCCAAAGGAGAGTGATCAGGGAGTTAGATGAGAGGTAGAGTGAAATCTTTGGCTCTTTGGCTGCCTTGGGATTTGACTGCTGTAATAAAATCAGTCTTCCTATTACCTATTATGTTATATATATATATATATATATATATATATATATATATATATATATATATACACACACACACACACACACACTCTCTCTCTCTCGATATATCTAGTGTGTGTGTGTGTATATATATATATACATGCTATATATATATATATATATATATACACGCTATATATATATATATATATATACACACACACACATATATATATTTTTTTAATCTCTGCAATGAAAATGTACATGTACTTTCCTTCTCCAAGTAGAGATGGATCTAGCAATTCTAGTTCCTGTTTGCTATTTCAGTGGAATCTATTTGTTTTTAGAGTTAAATATTTTTCTCTCTGATGTTATTTAAAATGCCCTACCTCCCCTTTTTTTTATGGTGAGAGAACTTTAGCTCCGTAGTTTCTAAGGTGGCAATGAACAGTTTTAGCTGCAGAAGAATGTTGTCTCTCATGTTTTGGACTTGGGTCTAAGTACAGTGTAATTCTTGTTTTGTCTGTAGGGTTGATGGCTCCCTGGGATATCAGATCTACTGCTGAATTCTCTGTGTTAAGCTTGTTTCTACAGGAAGCAGGTGCCAAGATAGGATTACACATGCAAGAATTTCCCTGAGCGACGTGTGAGGGAAAATGAAAAGACTATTGGAAAGAATATTGGGAGAGCATTGGCTCATCATGCACATCAGACCCCAATGAAGGAAAGAGGGAAGGAAGGTTGTGTGGAAGCATCAGGAACTGCCACGCAGTTTAAGGAAGTTTTGTCAAGACCACTGGGATCAGAGGGCAGAGGAGTTCCACGTCTCCCAGGATCCTGGCTGTTTAATCACAGCTCATTCATCAGCAGGAAGCCTGATGTTCAAATTCTTAATTCAAGTAAAAACACTAGCCTTTCTTTAAAACTTAGTTTTGCCTCAGTCTTCCTCCCAGCTAGTGCCTGCCACAATTTTGATAAATCACAAACCTTGCACTTGAGGAGGCAGAAGTTCAGGATCTACAACTCCATGTTTTAGATGGCAGCCAGAGAGGATGTGAAATCATTGTGGGTGTGTGTGTGTGTGTGTGTGTGTGAGAGAGAGAATTCTACTTCTGTGCCTGTCATCTCTCTTGCTGTTTTTCAGGCTTGCAGCAAGTGGAGGGGAAATAGCATGTGCAGACTTGGATAAAGTGGCTAATTATGTGCATCACACAAGAAATCAGGGAACAGCCATTGTTCAGCAAATAAACACAATCCAACATTCAGTGAATCATGTTTTTGCAAAATCACAGCGTGTGTGTGTGAAGCGAGGGGTATATTGTGTTTGAGGTTGTTTGAAGCTTTTGTGTTCCTCTTAGTCACTAGAAATAGGCCATAAAACCTTTGCTGTCTGAAAAAATTAGAATCTTTTCAGAACAGTAAGTTTTTGTGATGTGAATGATGTACGTAGGAACACTCAGAGAAGGGAGAACCAATCTATAGATTCTCCAACTGTTTAGACCTCACTAGGGAAAAGTGTGGGGGAGGGTGGCTTCTTAGAGCATGCTTAAGCTTTGAAATCCAGCTAGTCAATACTGGAGAAGAATGCTCTAAAAACTTCCTGCCTTAGAACTCATTTCAACAGCAGAGAGAGGGAAACCAAACAGTCTTAGATAGAAGTGTCAAATGCCTGGGTCTCTGATAAACTTTGGGAAAACGTTTATTTCCCTTTTGTGTTCTGTCGTTCCCAGTTTCTATGATATAGCTGGTCTTTCAGGACAGATGGATTTTAGGGCTGGTATCAAGCCTGCAGGGTGGGCCAGCCGACTGAGCACTGAGCAGAAACCCATTTTCAACCTGGACAAGGTACACAGCCCTGACTGAAGGCAGAGCCCTTGGCCATTGGTTCTCACTGCCTTGAAGTGCCCAAGGGAGCAACATTTCCCAGCAAGACTGACTTCTCAGAGAAGATCTTTGCTAGGATTGGGACACAAAGTGATCTTTATGTCATGGTCTCAAAATATTTCTGGTTTTCAAGAATTTACTCATTAGCCTTAGGTTCATGTCCAGTGGGGATTCAGTCTCATAGAGGATGTCTTCTTTCTGGCAAGCAAACTATGTATGTTATAAATAACTATAACATCATGTTTGCCATATAACAATCTCTCCACAAGATATTGAGTAAATGAAAAAAGTAGACCAAATAAAACCAGACAAAAGAATGGAAAAAAATGGACAGAAATATCCTGTCTCTCAAGTTTGTGCCCTCTTGGAGTGATTTTTATGGTATATGTGTCTGTGGGAAAATGCTGAGTATATTTCACACAGGATAACAGTGCTCATTGTTTTGGTTTTATAATAAGGAGAGGAGGAAAGGGAAGTACATGAGGACATTCACAAACAGACACTGTGATATACCTTTCTATACATTCTTCTATTTAATTTTCTAAAAGAAAATGCCCTATGAGTCAGTATTATTAATTTTGATTCATATATTAATCAAGGAGGGTTAATGCATGAAATAGAATTCATTCTACAAAGTTTCTACAGAAAAGTACTTAAAGTTATTAGATGCTTACAGAATTGAAAGAGCTAGGAGAAATGGGTTCTAGGCATAGCCTCCAAGAATAACTCCCCAAATAATTCAGAACTGACCATCAAGGAAGCTATGAGGGTGGGCTGATAAATGTTGCCTCCACTGTAATATTTTTTGTTACATATCTGGACATAACCGGTTCTGTATAGTCACATAGTATCTCCCCTCCATCATTCTTGACCTTGAATACACAAATGCTTACATTTTTTACCCAGTGCACATTGAAACAGAAGAGAGTTTGGATGTTCAGGATAGAGTGGGTTTAGTGATTAGTATCCTTGAATTCCACAAAGTTTGTGCCAGGTGGGTACAGTACATGCTGTGTGATGAAATGAAAGCTGGAAGAGTTCTTACTTCTCAGGAACTCCTAGAACATTTTGAAAAAGAAGGCGAGAACTTCTTTAAGAAGGTCATTACAGGTGATGAAACTTGGGTCCATCATTATGACCCTGAAAACAAAAGGCAGTCCATAGACCACCACCATAAGCGATCACCTCGGTGGAAAAATTCAAACTCAGTTCCGGCTGGGAAGGTCCTGTTGACTGTTTTTGGTCTGAGCACTCTTTCATTTCAATGTGCACTGGGTGAAAAATGTAAGCATGTGTGTGTGCAAGGTCAATAATGATGGAGGGGAAATACCATGTGACTACACAGAACCGGTTATATCCAGATAGGTCTAACGTAACCGAAAAATATTACAGTGGAGGCAAAATTTATCAGTCCTGCCTTGTATGACCTCCAGGCTTTCCCCCGACAGGAAGTTGCCTTTTGTGCCTGCTCTCTGCACCCACCCAGTTGGTGACTGTCCACTGGAATGCATACACTCCTTCTGCATTGCTTCTTCTTAATACCCAAGAACCTGGAGAATAAAAGCTGGAATGCTACTGCCCTTACACCTCAATTCCCACAACCTTGTTTAAGCAGAAAAGCAGCCAAAATGGAAGGAGATGGCTTCTGTCTCATGCAGTGTCCTAGATCTTTAGGAGTACACTGAAATAATGGAGCCCAACATCATGAACCCCACAGGACAGGGCACCTGTGGAGTGGAGTTTTAGGCTTTCCAACCTCTGCTTTATAGGAAGGCAGACCAGAAGGGTGAAGTAGTGGCTCAAGGAGCCTCACTGTAAACAGTTGGTCAATCAATGAACATTTCAAAGTACAGCCATAAAACTTTTAACCCACAGGCCAAGAATCAAAAGCTCAATGTGCTCAACACTTATTGCATGTCCTTCCTTGCTTCACTCGTCTGTTCTACGGTTTTCATATTATTTATTTCTCCCCACACAGATTACCCTCACAAAGATTGTTTTATGGCTTTTCTTTATTTCTCCCTCCTTTGCCTCTTGGTCTCTCTTTTTCCTCTTTCCTTTTCACTCTAAACTTACTTAGTCACTCAAAGTCTGACCTTAAATTATCCAGGCAAGTTTAGAAAGTTTGGCTATAAATTACCTGTAACTGTGGCTTCAAAGCATACTGGCATGGAATGGCTTATAGAAGGAAAAATAATAAAGACCATCAGTAAAAAATTAAGAATAATAATTTTTATCTTTATCTTGTTACTTACAATGTACATACAATAAGAGACATTCAAAGAGTAATCTTGAAAACTATATCAAAATGTGTGAGCAGATATGCTAACTTATATATAATGCTATAATTTATGACTCAGTGACATTTTAGTTGCTGAGAAAATTTTTCTTTGCTGTGATGTCTTGCCTATAAGGAATCTATCCTTCCTTAAACTGATAGGGAATTGATGTGTTTTCACATTTACTAGGCAGACAACATAGACTCTTCTGTTGAAAGTTTATAATTGTAATCAATATTCCCTTATATAAGGAAACCAAGAAAGAAAATTAAACGATATCTTTATATTACATTTCTCACGTGGATACAACACTCTTGTGTCATTGTTTTGAATCTAGGACTATAGGTCAGAGGAAATATATGCTTGACAGTCAAACCGGAGAGTTAATCTAGTACAAAGGCTGTTCATGTTAATACCAATCAACAGGAGACAAGCCATCAGGCTATCGATTTCCAGTGCTATCAAATTTGCTAATATGCAATTATAAAACTGTTATAGCCTCTCCTCTCTGTAAAAGAATATGAACATTTTTAGAAACTCCAGAGAGTTGAAGGCTGGAAAATTATAATTATAACTTTTTTTTTCCAGGAGCAAAAATACAATTCTCCGAAAGCACCATGGTTCGACTAATGCAGTGATTCACTTGCTATTGATCTTTTCCAATCTGTTATATCATTACTTATTCCTCTTAAAGGTTGTCTGTTCCACATTAACTCTTTGCAAAGGTTGAACAGACAGTAGGTAACTGAAAATACCCCTTGGAGTGAGGTCTGGATCCTTCGCCTTACACTCACCTGCTATTGGCTGCACTCATGCAGGTCCTTGACATCACCTTGCAGGTGCTCTTTCTACCTTCATGAAGTGGGGCAGCACTGTTTGGTACAACAGGGAACTGAATTGCCTGTGTCATTGTTAGAAAGTTTTGCCTGGTGGTAAGGTGCATACATTCATTTCACAGATAATTTAACTTAAATAATACTCACTCCCTTTACCAATACTTTTAGAATTTAGGATTTGTACCTTTTTAAGTTAAGATCAAAAGACATGTATGTTGTCCATTTAAAAGGATACTGATTTTGGTTCATTTTTCAAAGTATCTTAATAAGTGCTTACTTAGAAATTTACAACAAATAGAGCAGATTATGATACAACACACCCCAACATCAATTTCCTTATAGTGGAGGTACAGGGGATCCTTGTTGGCAGAGGTTATGGTGTGTATAAATTGTTGCAGACAGTCTTAAACTCTTTATATAAGCTCTAGATCAAAAACTTTCTTCTCAACATAAATGAACTTAAGGGTGAAGAAATCATTCCAATGATAGCTACTTGGAAAAGCCCAGATGCCAATAGTGAATGTTTATGAGTGAGTTGTCAGCAGAGGAACTCAGACGTTCCACAGCAACGATCAGAACTTGCTCTCCTTTTCTTGTTTTTCTTACAGCCCCTAACACAAGGTGGCAGCATATCGTTAAGTCGCTCATTGGTGGTAAAGTGAGAGGTAATATCAGTGGAAAGGAATGCTCAAATGGGTTGCATGTCTCAATCATTTCATATTGTTGACGAAATGGTAGTCATTTGGATTGGATATCTTTTGCTTAGCAGCGTTGATGTTTTAACAGAAATATGAAGAACAGCTAAGGATGCATTAGATTAGGCACCTGAAAACCAGGTTGAAACACTGGGTTGTCTCATTTGGTTGTGAACAAAGAAGCTCTCTCATCTCTTCTAGCAAGACAGTAGGGAAAATTAAGGACCATGCCTAGAACCTTAGAATATAATGGCTGAACTTCAAAGACTATCAAATGCACAAACGGGAACGGTCTGTTAAGCTAAACTGAGAAAATCTAGGGCCTGGACATAGGATAAGAGGACACTTAGATGGGTGTCTTTGAAGATTCTGACTTAAGACACGTCCAGCCTTCTGATCCTGCAGATGTTGTCCGTCTTCCTCACAAAAGTGAGCCTCCCAACTCTCCACATTGTCCTCCCCAGTGCCTTGGATTAGTGCCAGGGGCTTTTTCTCCAAAAGCAACACATCCTTCCTTTCTCCTGAGGACTCTCCTGCAGATCTCCTCTTGAATGCTAGGCCACTAGTTAGGGTGAAGGAGCAGGATAAGCCAGCTGCAGATGTGCTGGGCCTGATAAAGGGGTAAACAAACTATAACCCAAAGGTGTTACAAGACCTCCTGGGGAAATGTCAGGATGGTTCAGCAGGCTGAGCACTTGCTTTGCAGCCCCGAGCTCTGAGGATCCAGTCCCAGCCCTGGTCCCAGCCCTGGCCCCAGCCCCAGCCCATGCAAATTCATGTGCTGAGCTGGGGTGTGCTTCCCAAGGTGGGGTGGGGAGAGTTTGGTTCCTGCCAGGACGAGCTTCCATGTGGGAGGCTCCCCAGCCTGGTTCCCATCCCGGCACGGCTCTGCACCCACCTATGTGGACTGAAACTGTGTCAAAAAATTAATGACATACAACTATGGAGATCACTCTTGGTCTTCCTTCTTCTCTCTCTGTCTCTATTACTTTCTGTCAAAAACAATAAAATAAATCTTAGAAAAAACAAACAAACAACACCTCTTGGCATATACCAACCTGCAGGAGCCAGAGAGCATGCGTGGGACTAGATCAAGAATAGCAAAACATAAAACTGGGTAGATAATTTTATTTACTTGGGCGTGCTCTCCTGGGGTAAAGAATAGAAAAGTTTAACCCTGGCAAGCACCCTAAGAAATGGTTCAAAATTGCTGCTAGAAGGGATCCTAGCAGCATGGAAATGTTAAGGCCCATGCTGAGTGAAGTTAAAATGCCCAAATTGCCAAAGCAGGTATTGCCAAGGCAGAATTACCAAGGACAAAAGGATTAGAAGGTTCAAAGAAGTAAGCAACCCAGAATAGTTATTCCACGTATGGCTCGATGTCTGGCCGGGTGGTTATGTTCTATACAGGAAGACCTAGATGACACATCATTTACCAAAGCTTCATGGCGTGTGCTACTGGGAGGAGTACAAGCATCACTAAAAGTTCCCAACTGGTTATCAGCAGTCCAGGGCTGACAGTCGGAGAGGCTACTCTAGAACTTGGTTTGATGCAGGCAATGAGGATGATGGTGCTCACCAAAATAGAGGCCAGGTGTTGGCACACTTATAAACATGGTGGTTTTCGTACTTCATCTCAGTATCTTTTTTTGGAGAACCCAACCCTGAAACTATGAGAAACTAAGTTCTGTGCAAGTAAAATAGCAATAAATAAATAATAAATAGATGCCTAGACATATCATGGTGGAATTTAAGAATATCAAAGAGAAAAAGAAAACCTTAAAAGCTACTTGACAATAAAGGATGCAAAAGAAGAAACTTTTCTCATTCTTCAACCTGTCAATTTTCAGACTCCTCAGCTGTCACTTTTTATTTTTTCTCTGTTCAAATTTTGTATTCTGGTATTTTTCTGGAGTTTTATTCTTGGGATGTTTCTCACCTACTTCAACTTCCCAATTCCAAAGACTGAATGGCCAGTGGTTTACCAAATGTCCTCCAGGCCCACACATGGTTTCTTTTCTCATTAATTTATTTACCCATTTATTCATTAAATATTTATTGAAAATGATTATATTTCAGAAATTATCCTAGGTGATGAATATCAAATGGCACTGCCCTCAAGGATCCTATAGTCTAGACAGTTCAACATGTCCAAAACTTATTCCTTCCTATATCCTCATTATAGTAAATGTGTGGCCTTTAACTCCTGTCAACTCTAATTTATACCCCACCTCTCAACATTCCTATTTCCAGTGACTTCTTTCATGCCCTCTTCACCTGCCAACGGAATTACTGTTGTAGACTCCTTAATGCTCTCACTACATGCTTTCCACTAGGGTTCAATCTCCACATATGCCAGTATGAGTTTGAACACTTTATTCCTTGGTTTAAACTCCTTGAATTGTGTTTCTTTTTGTATAGGATAAGATCCACACTCCTTCACACGCACAAAGCCCTACATAATGAGGTCCTCCCCTTTGCAACCTGATCCCCTATCTCTCTACTCCTCAAAACCTACAATTGTAACTCCCCATTTCAGCAATTTCATACTTCTATGACCTTCCTAAGATTATCTCTTTGGTCTAGAGATCCTCCCATCTTAGACCACATATAAAAATCTACAAATCATTAAACCTTAGCAAAATTATCACCCTTTTATTAAGTCTTCCTTGACTTGTCCAGGGAGAATTAACCATTCTTTTTTGAACCCCTAAGATTACTTACATATTTACATCATAAAATATATTTGCTTACATGTCCCAATTTTTTCCCTAAAATTATAAACCTTATGGACAAGAGCTATGTATTATTTATCCTCATCTATCCAGAACCTAGCACAATGTTTGGCATGTGTCCTCTCTGTCCAACTCAATTAGTATTTATTGAATGAATGAAGATGTCTTACCCAACACCCGCTTGCAATGATAGAGCATGAGGCCCCATAGAAAGCGACTCACTGCTTTGCCCTTCCTATTCATAGAAGAGTATGAAAATATCCAAATATTAATACTTTTTGTAGTAGTTCAGCTTTATAACTAATTTCTCAGTGTTGTTGTTCTACTCTGGAACTGTTGGTCAACCGCAGACCTGAAGCAAGTTGCCTTCTTACATCTATTCTACCAAATGCTGACAGTTCCTTTTTTAAAGAAACTGCTGTTTTAGAACCCTCAATTTCTTTGTTAAAATGGGATAGGGTTTCACTCAACTAATCTTAGATGTTATAATTGAAAATTAAAATTAAAGCTGGCAAAGCAACAGTGCTCATTGGGTTTGAAATCTTAAAAAGAGAAATAAACAATAATAATAATAATAATGGGAAGATATGTTAGTTTACTGTAAAGCATGCAGATGTTTTTAAAAGGTAGCACTTTGAAGTCTTTTCATGAAGAAATATAAACTTTTAACTTTGGGCTACGTGTACATTTGTTTTCTCTTAGAGCAGGGGTCTCCAAACTACGGCCCGTGGGTCGGATGGCCTGCGAGGACCTCTCATCTGGCCCGTGGAGACCTTTTTATCTGAATAAAATAATATTAAATAAATAATTAAGAACAACATCTATGTTTTGATTCTTTTTTATTTGGACCCCGAGTGTGTAGTCAGCCCCCAAACTGCTGTTTGATAGTTAATGTGGCCCACAGGCTGAAAAGTTTGGAGACCCCTGCCTTAGAGTATTAATGTTTTACTCCTCAGTTTCAGAAATACATCTTTCTATTGTCTAAAATCTAGAGACTTTCACTTTCTTTTTCACCAGATGGCTGTATTAAAATTATTTTTAAATGAATATTTTAGCTTACAAAAAATGAAACATAGGGGAAGCCGGGATGGCTCAGTGGGTTAAGTGCTCACTTTGCAGCCCCAGGGACCGAGGATCAAATCCCGGCTCCGACCTGTGTGGACCCATGTGCTGAACTGGGGAGTGCCCCCAGTTCAGTTCTCACGGGGGTGAAGATCCTGGCCCAGTTCCTGCCCTGTGCAGCCCCGCCCACCTGTGGAATGAAACTATATGGAAAAACCAATGATGTGCAACTATGGATACTGTCCTGGGCCCTCCCCCTTCTCTCTGTCTTTGTCTCTGTATCTCTTTCTCGCGCTCTATCAAAAACAATAAAAATAAATCTTAAAAAAAAAAATGAAACATAAAATAACGTATGAAAAATTAGGTCCATTTTATTTTGTTCACTATTTTGTTAAACTTATTTTTAGAATGTTTCATCAATCTGGACATTTTCACAGATATTTTTATCAGTTCAGCTGTTCTGTCTGTATCTCTTACCAGTCTGGTTGCTATGGTATAACAATGATTTTTTTATTCTTTTCCACGCAAAAAATAACCTTTCAATGACAATGCACTTAGATTTTTTTTTTTTGTAATGCATCCATATTCTCTTAGGCTATTTTCAATTATACAAACCAACTGTACTTTAGCTTCAAACTCTCTTTAATATTCAATATTATTAGAGCAGGATTTGCATCCTTGGGGACAGAGAGTTTTTAATTGAAACCCAAACCCCATAGCTCTAATAAACCATTTGTGTGATATGGCAATTTGTAGGTTATTTAAAGGAAGATCAGAGCAAAACCTTGGTTCATTCAAAGTAAGTTAATAAATCCTGGCCCCAATTTAGAGACAGAGAAATAGAAGAAGGTATAATTAAAAAAAATAGTGTTAATTTAAAAAAATAATAAAATAACACATTTATACAAACTTAGCGCCAGGCACTGTTCTAAGGGATTTTCTTGTATTTACTCTTTTAATCTTCACACTCTTAGTGGTGGTGCCATTAATGATGTCCATTTTGCATTGTAATCATTGAAGCTTAAAGAGGTTAAATATCTTAAATAATGTCCAAGATCTAGTCAATCATAAACAGTGGAACAAGATTTTGAAAGCTGGTGGTCTGGTACTAGAGTTGGTATTGAAACAAAGCCATTTACTCCCAGGTATGTGAGAACTCCCAGCAGAGTTGGTGTTAAATTTCTGTTTCCCACTCCCATTCTCTCTATTTTTGACTACTGCTTTAGTGACTCACAAAGATCCACTCTGATCTGTCTCTTCCCAAAGCAATGTTCAGTTACCCCCACTGATTTCAAACAGGTACACAATTCCTGGCAGCTGGATTAAAAACACTCTGCAAGGAGGAACCCCAAGGAGTCTTATAAATCTTCTGGGTGCCGAGAAAGCCAAACGCTGGGCTGGGCATTAGCAAGTGCTCAGTGAGGGCCCTATGTCTGAGTGGTTGATCAGGTAGTTCTGTAACAAGCGCTCAGAACATTTCCCTAATCTTCTTTCTCCCTTACCTCTATATCCCCATGGAGTCAATCAATGCAAAGTGCAAGGAATAGCCTAGAACAGGGGTGTCCAATCTTTTGACTTTCTTGGGCCACATCGAAAGAAGAATTGTCTTGTCCACACGTAAGATACACTAACACTAATGATAGCTGATGAGCTAAAAAAAGAAAATCACAAAAAATTCTCATAATTTTTAAAAAGATTTTTTATTTTTTATTGTTTGAGAGAAGGTGAGAGAAAGAGAGAAACAGAGAGAGCCCAGAGCAGTCTCCATAGTTGCACATCCTTAATTGTGACATAGCTTCCATCCACACAGATGGATGTGGGGCTGAGCAAGGCAGGAACCAAACTGGGGGCCTCTCTCATGGGAGGTGAGAACCTTCACCACCATCCAATGTGGTTACAGTTGTGCCATAGTTCAGCATATGGGTTTGCACAGGTCTGGCCAAAATTCCATCCCTGGACCTCACGATTGCAAACAAACGGTCAACCTGCTGAACTATCCCATCATCCTCTCATAATGTTTTAAGAATGTTCATGAATTTGTGTTGGGCCACATTCAAAGCTGTCTTAGGTTGCATGCAGCCTGTGGCCCATGGTTTGGACAGGCTTGTCCTAGAAGCAAAGCCCAGAACAAAATTGACCTTCTCTTTGTCTTCCTGCATCCCTTTGTCATAGCTGCTATAATAGAAAGGAGAAGAGTGCGTGGGCTTTGTGAGCAGGCAAGAGAGACCCAGGGTTTCTAGGCCAAGTCAGAGCCTCCATCTTTTTATTGCTTCTGCAGCTTCCTCTTTAAGCAGACTTAGATCAGAACTCCTCCTTCAGTCTGATGACTTTTACACCTGCCTTCTCTATTTAAATAACATTCAGGTGGAGACAGCCCATCCTATCCCTTGACTTTCTACCTTCCTTCTATCTGACACACATGCTTAGCATTATTTATTTTTTATCTTTATATTTTTTATTTTTTTTAATTGTTAAATTTATTGGGATGACATTGGTTGATAACAATTACATTGTTTCCAGGTGTACAATTCTACATTACACTGTCTGTACAATTCATTATGTGCTCACCACCCAGAATCAGGATTGTTTAGTTTTTAGAACTTCACCATAGGGAAAGGCAGCTGTTAAAGATGAGAACAGTCTAGGTGATGATAAGGACATAAATCTAAATGCTTTGCACGACTACATCTAGGCAAAAAAGTGTATGCATTTATAAGGTGTTTTTAATTGAGATACCAGAACCACATTATGACTTTTATGACCCACAGGCAATTTTACCCATAAAAAATATTGAATATTATATTTTAGGAGTGGTTAATTTTATATGTCAGTTTGGCTAGGCTATGATGCCGAGTTGTTTGGTCAAACACCAGTTTGTCCTATGTAAAGCAAATTACCTTCCATAATGAGGTGGGCCTCTCAATAGAAGTCCTTAAAGAAAAGACTGAGGTCCCTTGAAGAGTCAGGAATTCTATTTCCACACTGTCTTCAGACTCAACACTCTAACATTGACTCCTCCCATAGTCATCGAGCCTGCCAGCCTGTCCTAGAGATTTCAGACTTGCCAGGCCCTGCAATCTGCAATCACACCAGCAAACTAATGAAAAGAATTTCTCTTCTCTCTCTCTCTCTCACACACTCATACTCAAAATGGGTACAGTTTAGCTGGGGACCTCTAGCTCAAAATCTCTCATGAGGCTACAATTAATATGTTGGTTGGAGCTGCATTCAGCTCAAGATTGACTAGGGAAATGTATTAGTCAGGGTTCTCCTGAGAAACAGAGTCAATAGGATATGATAATATGTAATATATAATATATTAAATGTAATATATGTTATAATATAATATGTAATACTACATATAATGTATAATAATATATATGTGGGCTGTCTGGAAAAACTCCAGCAATCAATGCCTCTATTTTTCATAGTGTATGGCTGGATACTTTCAGGACAGCCCTTATATAATCTATAATCCATAAATAATATCTAATATATATTTACTTATTTTAAGGAATTGGCTTATGTGATTCTGAAAGCTAGCAAGTCAGGCCAAGGACCCAGGGAAGAGCTGATGATACAAAGGAAGCCCAAACAATGGCCATTGGCTGGCAGACTCCTTCTTGTTCAGAGGCGAATCAGTCTTTCTTCTATTAAGGCCTTCAGTTGATTGGATGAAGCCCACTCATGTTATAAAAGACAACCTGCTCTACTCAAGGTCTACCAATTTAAATGTTACTCTCACCCCAAAACATCCTCACAGAAACATTCAGAATGTTTGACCAAATATCTGGGCACTGTAGTCCACTCAAGTCGCTGCATAAAGTTAACCATCACAGAGAAGATCCGCATCCACACTCAGTCATGTGGATTTTGGCAGGTTTTTAGGCCCTCTCTGGCTGGTGAATGGAAACGTCAATTCTTTGTCATGTGGGCCTCTCCAGAGAGCATCTGGCAACATGGCCGCTGGCCTCCCTCAGGGTGAGTGAGTGTAAAAGAAGGTGCCCAGGTTGGAAGCCACTAACTTTTGTAAACTTCTTGAAATGTTATTCCATCACTTTTGCCATATTCACTAGAAATGAGTCACTGGTCCAGTCCACACTCAAGTGGAGGGCATTACAGAGACCAGGGGGTCAGAATTGTGCGGGCCTTCTTAGAAGGCTGGCCCCAGAAGATCAAAATATAGGAAGTGATGAAGACTTTACATTTCAGTGCTGGTCGTATTCTACAAGCTCCACTAGTATATTTCTGGAAATTTTCTGCTGTTGCTATTTATTTGAGCAGAAGCAGCTATGGCAAATGGTCATAACACTTACTCCTCTTGCCTTGCTCTCATCTTGACCATCGCCAGCTTGATTACTTAGACAAGTGAATAAACCTAAGGAAGGCAGTGTATCATAATAATAAAGGGTGCAGGCTTTGATGATCAAATAGGAGCTCCACCATTTATCAGATGACTTTCGGAGTCTCTGTTTCCCCTGCTGTAAAATGGGAATAATAATAGGATTTACCTCACTATAGAAGGCAATGTAAAGTGCTGATAAACCTGGCACATGATAAACACTTAGTAAATATCATTTTTAGAAAGCACCTGCTCTCCATTAATTGATATTTATTAGAATAAGAGCCTAAAAATTCAGCTTTCATTTCTGTGGGGTGTGTGTGTGTGCAATTTCTGAATTAAATCATTTCTACTTTCTTCATAGAAGGAAAATTAAAAGACTTCCTTCTAAATTGAAGGTTGCTCTGGAATTGTGTTACATGGCATTCGGATAGCGCATCAAAACCCTCCTTGAATGTGTTTGTCACTCTTCCCCTTGCTTTCCTGCTGCCCTTGGCACTCGGTTGTTTAGGCTGTTATAAGATTAAAGGGACATTTATAATTAAGAAGATGAAAGTCCTTTGCACATGGCCTTGAGCTCTCCAGAGAGAGTATGCCTCCGAAATCTAACAAATAAGTAATAAATAGGCAATATCTGAAGCAAGAGGCGTAAGACCCGCAACTTCACTCAGAGGAAACATGCAGGACTTTGCAAGGGTAGGTTATAGGTTTCTAAACATTGAGGGAAGCACCACATTTTATCAAGGAAGTATCCTGATATTTCCTCTTATGTTCAATGGACTCTATGGAATTAAAAGCTTTATAGGGTTTCATAATTATGTTTTATCATAAAGAAAAAATGGAAGTCATAATGCAATATTTTAAAACTCACAAGTTTTCTGTACTTTCCACTCAATTTTGCTGTGACCATCAAACTACTATAAAAAATAAAATCATTTTTTAAAGAGCACACAGAATTTTTTAACAAATGTTTATGATTACAAATGTAAATCACAAATGACATACTAGGCATTATGAGTTTAAATTTCTCTCAAGATTGGTCAAACATTTATCTCCTGCAATTAGGGAAAGGGATACACAAGCATTTATTATGTTTATACCATGACATACCTTCAACTAAAGGAATCACCATATTTAAGTAACTTAAGCAAATGTTTCTTTATGATAAATCTTGAGATATGACAAAAAATGGTGAGGATTTCAGGAGGGATGGCAGGTTAGGAAGGGAAGCTGCTTTTGATCTGAAAAATTTTCTGTGCCTCTTGGTTAATGAAAACAGAAAGAACTGCTGAAGAGGCATTCCTATTGCTTAACATACGGCAATACAGACTTGTTAGCTTTGTGAACTTTCCTAGGATTGATTACTTGTGATATTACCTTAAGTTATTCCCTAATATTAATTTTTTGGATCTGGCATTGAGCCTTTAAACCTAGAACTGCAGGTGTGATTGCAAGTCCTCACAGCAGCCCTAAGAGGAAAGTATTCATATCATTTAAAACTCCTCATGGCAAGCAACAGAAACCAACACTGGTTAACTTAATCAAACAAGAAGTTTGTGAGGTTCACAGAATGATGGGAACAGCTAAACCTCTAGATTTCAGGAAGAACAAGAATCAAGGCAATTTGGGGAGATTCGGGAGCAGGAACTAAGAGTAGTTTGTTCAAGCAGCCTCAGATGGATTTTGAGACCTGGCTGACATCCTACAAATGACGTTGTGGTGCGGTGTGTGATTCTCCTGGCTGCGTCTGTTTTCCCTCAGTGCACTTTGATTGACACGGAATCTTTACTCCACAAAGGGCCATGAGAGATGCTTGTTATGGAATGAAGCAAGGCAGAGATCGAAAGTGTCTTTATAACATTCTCCTAATTTTAAAAGTGAGAAAAGAGGTCAAATATATTTAGTTACATGTCAAGGCCCATGTCTTGGTGACAACTCTGAGGTTTGAACCCACATTGGTCTCCTACCCCAGCATGCTCTCTTCCTCCCTTCCTCTGCCAACCTCTCTCTATTCTACTGGACATAATAGCGTAAGGATGGCGCCCACATCCCAGAATATCCACAGGCCTATGTTTATAACACCTTCTGAACTCTTCTGGGGGAAAGGTATGGCTTCAAAAGAAATGAGTCAGCACCTTTCTGAACTTCTTTCAATCATTCATGCTCCCCGCTCAGTTTTTATTTCCTTTGCTCCACCCCCTGCAGGCCTCTCCCGGTGTAAACAAGTTAGGAGGAATTGATACTCAGCCAGGCTGAGGAGAAAGCCTGTTAAGCACAGGAGGAAGCACACAGAGAAGAATGGGGCTATTTCAGCATCACTGTGGGAGCAGCAGCTATTCAAGTCCCCCTCACTTCTCTCTGCTCCCTCCCCATCTTTTCTGTCCTCCTGCCTTTCCGCCTCTGAACATAAGAGTTCCAGATAACCTAGTTTTAGGTTGTGTCACTAACCAAAAATGCCCAAAGGCTAGAGAGATAGAGGGTAAAGTGTAATTTAAAATTTAAAATCTGAGAGCTGGGTCTATTTCAAGAATTGGTGTTTTGGGGGGTAGTGATCAAGTACTCAAGCTTCAGCTAATTTCTTCCCCAATAACAAACATCAAGGATGTGAGGAATGGGTTAGTCAGCTTTTAGAATGTGCCTGGACTCACGACTCAAAAGAAAAATGCTATGATGTCATTAAAATCCTATGATTCACAGTTTACACAATGCTAAAAATTTCTGGTTGTTTATTTATTTAAATATGGTTATTATTATTGAAAAATAACTCAAAGGCATTTGATTATACTAGTAAATGAATTAAAAGTACAGTTTAAACTAGGGTTTTTATTTTTATTTTTAAAGATTTTTTTATTGTTTTTGAGAGAGACAGAGACAGAGAGAAACGGGAGGGTCCAGAGCAGTCTCCATCATCAGTTTTTGACAGGGTTTTGTTCCACACAGGTGGGCAGGGGCCAATCAGGGCAGGAACTGGACTGGGGACCTCCCACATGGGAGGCATGCCCCCTCGAGCCAGGGGCAAAATTGGTGAGTGAGAACCGAACTGGGGGCCTCCCATGTAGAAAGCACAACCCAGTTCAGCATATGGGTCCTCATGGGCCGGGGCTGGGATTTGATCCTTGGGCTCTGGGGCTGCAAAGCGAGTGCTTAACCTGCTGAGCCATTCTGGCTTCCCCTCATTTCTATTTTTAAATATTTATTTATTTATTTTTATTGTTTTTGACGGGGGAGGGGGAGAGAGAGAGAGAGAGAGAGAGAGCGCGAGACAGAGAGAGAGATACAGAGACAGAGAGAGAACTGAACTGGGGGAGCTCCCCAGTTCAGCATATGGGTCCGCAAGGGCCGGGGCCAGGATTCAATCCCAGGTCCCCGGTGCTGCAAGGTGAGTGCTTAACCCACTGAGCCATCCTGGCTTCCCCCTCATTTCTATTTTTAAAGGAGATAATGTTTATTAGGTACCCAGAGCAATGACTAATATATAAAAAATAACTCAATAAATGCTTGTTCTGTTACCTTTGTGAAGGAAAGTAAACTTCAATTAATCACTATTCACATACTCATATACTTTAATATTCATTTAACATTCACTGAAGACCTACCAGGGATCAATCACATATCATTCTCCTTCTTCAAATCCGTCAGTGCTTTCTATCACTTCCTAATGCCTTGCGACTCAAAGTGTGGTCCATGGATCAGCAGCAGCATCACCTGGGAGCTTGTTTGAACCAGAGGATCAAAGTCTTCAGCCCAGATCTCCTGCGTCAGAATCAGATCAAAGTACAGTAGATCCTCCATTAACCGGAACTCAAGCAATGGGCACAATCTCAAGCAACTGGAGATTGTGCCGGTTTCTTGAGAGTGCTGGTTGCTTGAGTTCCAGTAAACAGAGAGTCTACTTACATCTATCCAGCTTCTACTCATCCCCATGGGTGCCGCTTAATTGAGAGCCCACTGTAATCTGTTTATACACAAAGTAATTTGTATATGGCCTAAAGAAGCACTGATCTACTGGATAAGGGTCCCAGTCTTTCTCATAGAATAAGATCTTGCTCCTGACTCTTTACTTCCTGCTCCCCCCACCCCCCCTAGAGATTTCAACTGAAATTCCCCAGACATACAAAGCTATTTTCTGTCTCTGGGCTGCTCCCATGCTATTCTCTTTGCCTGGGATCTATTTCTTCTTTACTGTTTTGTTAATGTCTACTCTTCCTTTAAGACATTTATGAATACCTTTGTTCATTTATTTACTTATTCATTCATTCTATATGTAAGTTATTGCATACCTACAGTATGCCAAGCACTGTGCTCAGGCACTGTCTCGAAGAAAGCCTTCACTGGTATGGGGGGCCCTCCTCTCAGCTCTCTAATGTACCAGGCGTGACTCTATCATTGATGTATAATGCTCTGTTGACCGTTCCTGTGGACATTGACCAGGGTGCAGGGAGCTCACTAGAGTTCTGTTTTTCTCTCTCGCACCTAGAAGAGTTCCTGGTCTTCACTAGATGCTCAGGCAGTGTTTGTTGGATTGAACTGTTGCACTTCAAGGAACTAGAGATTGGGCCAGGACCATAGCAGGTGACCTCTGATTATTTAGGACCCACAGTGAGCATGCTCTTTGCCCATAGACCACATCCACTCTCATAAACCTGCCCAGGGGGCACCACTTTCTCATTCACTGAAAGGCCTTGTATTGGCCAGTGGCAGTAGTACCATAATCCCTTATCTGTGTATATAGTGAAAAGATTGGGAGCTGAGAGTGTCACAGGCAGGAAGGACTTGGCACAGGGACCTGAGAGGATGATCACTGGGGGCAGCACACACGGGCTTTGCGCCAGTGGTCTCTTTGCAAAGCCCCTCCCAGCTGTGACTACATTGCCCACAATCTGACTTGCATGTTGTCTTATGAATAACTGACCAGAGTCCAGTTTCTGTGACTCCTGACCCCATGGAGAGGCATGATGGTGGTGACCAGTTAGGGGATGCCATCTTTGTTGGAGTAGGGAGGTAGTCACCAGAGGATAATAAAAGGAAGGACTTTACAATAATGACAGGAAATGTTGAAGGGACTTTACATAAATGATAAGGAATAAATAAAATAAACAGAACAATAGTAAGTGAGAGGTGGAACAACCTAGTTAAAACCTGGAGCGTAGAGCCAACCTCCTGAGCACAGAACCTCTGCTCTGCCTGTTAGAGCGACACGATCTTGGGCACATTGTTAAAGTTTCCACGCTGCAGACTCCTCATCTGCAAAGTGGGAATGATAATAGTACCTACCTTATGAGGCTTAAGAGACTTGTTATCCATAAAGACTTGGAATGGTGCCTGACACACCATGTGCATTACTGCTTACCAAACACAAAATATTGAATTCTGAAAAATAAAATTCAGTACCTCATTTTCTTTTGATCATTGTAAGCTTTCCCACTTGTAAATGTACTTGTCTACTTCACAGTATTTTCCTGGATTTACAGTAGACGT
Source organism: Craseonycteris thonglongyai (assembly GCA_004027555.1). NCBI lineage: Eukaryota > Metazoa > Chordata > Mammalia > Chiroptera > Craseonycteridae > Craseonycteris > Craseonycteris thonglongyai. The sequence continues at coordinate 25,269 of PVKE010015337.1, forward strand.
GTGTACATCTTTAAGCTGTGGAGCAAGGCTTTAAAAAAAAAATGGACAAAAGGGAAACAGCTGCTTTGTTTTTGAAAAGATTTGCCAAGCTCACATAGTTAAATTTAATGACTGGGTGTTTTAAACCCTGGAGAACAATGTAATTTGTGTCATCATTGCTACAAAGGATGACTCTTTGGCGAGCATTGCATTTTGGTTGCCTAAAAACCTAACTTGAACAAAAGAAGCAAAAACAAACACAAATACAGTAATGGAAAACTCTAATGAGGCTTTGGGGGAAGATTGTCCGGTCCAGTCATGTCTTCACAGAGCAGAATAAAAATAACACTGGCACTTGCAAAGTTATTTTTTGCACCAAATATTTTAATATGTTTTTCAAATATCTTAATTTTTTAAAGTAGTATTTTGGAGGGGACTACTTATGATCTTTGGAAATAGGGGAGTGCTAAGGGAAAGGGCTGGAGACTAGTAACTGAAGGTCTAAAGTGTGTGTTTCCCTGGCAATGTCTCCTTTAAAACGCCTAAAACTCTGTGAGGAGAACACCGAGGTGAACAAGAATAAGAAACCAAGTCCACACAACCAATAAGTTATAGAACTAGAATTTGGCTTTATATCTTGCTGGCTCTAAGCCTGTACCCACTTCAAATTGGTTTGTTCATTTTTTAATGGGAACAAGCATTTCTACTTGAATCTCTTCCATGTCGTTACTGGGAACCAAATATTAAATGTTTATCAAGTTGAGATATATCTAATGTTTTATTTTTCTTCATGCAAAAATAGAGATTTTGCTTCACCATAGCCCCTGCATTTTGGTAGTAATCGTGAGAAAGAAGGTGATGATGATGACGATGACAAAGACAAGACCAATCAACGCATCACCTCATCTTGGTTTAGAATCCCCACTTTTCACACATTAGTACAAGAAACCCAGTGACTTGACAAAGTCAGTATTTTGTAATGAAATTTAGAGAGTGGCACACGTTACGACTCATAAGGGGAGTTGGGGGGCTTGTAGTACTTCCAATGACTTGGAGAAAACCTGGGAGAGGAAAGAGCCTTGAATACCAGAAGGAGATTCCGGTATTTTGTGAAGCAGAAATTTCCTCTGGGTCACAAAATTGCGTAGTCCAGAAAAGGCAGGAGCGGATGTCATTTCTCTTCTTGACACTCAGTCAAGAAGTCAATTGAGTCTGCAATAAATTGCAGAACACTAACCTTTAGTTGTTGTTGAATGTAACAACACGTGTGTGTATGTGTTTAGAATGGGTTAAGGGCATCTGTGAGAAGAGATACAGGACCCTCACTATAGATTAGTCCTTGGGTCAGCTGCAGCACATCTTTCTTCTAAATGTTACTTCAGCAGCATTCTGATGGTATACTGAAAGGCTCCTGGTATACTGAAAGGCTCCTGGTATACTGAAAGGCTCCTGGTATACTGAAAGGCTCCTGGTATACTGAAAAAAGAAGTGTTCTGAGTTCAGAGAAGCTGGAGCTGATCTCAATGTGGTCTCAGCCATTCTATGTCTTTGAGCAAAGTATTGGGAGGAAGGGGCAAATTAATATATTTGAAAATGCCTCTTTTTTTAAACTGAAAAACCACTATACAATATTTAAGGTTTCTCAACAGATTGTTATGTATAACAGTACATTTTGACTAGACTTCTTTTTTTTTTTAAAGATTTATTTTTATTGTTTTTGACAGAGAGAGAGAGAGAGAGAGAGAGAGAGAGATACAGAGACAGAGAGAAGGAGGAGGGCCCAGAACAGTCCCCATAGCTGCACGTCATTGGTTTTTCCACATAGTTTCATTCCACAGGTGGGTACGGGGCTGCACAGGGCAGGAACTGGGCCGGGGTCTCACCCCGGTGAGAACCGAACTGGGGGCACTCCCCAGTTCAGCGTATGGGTCCACATGGGCCGGGGCCGAGACTTGATCCTCAGTCCCCAGCGCTGCAAAGTGAGCGCTCAACCCATTGAGCCATCCCGGCTTCCCCAGACTTCTTTTCTTTATTGCCATCTCCTTCTTCTCCCACCAAAGCTTTTAAATGTTTTAAAATTTATTTTTCAATTATAACAGACATACAATATTATATTCTTTTCAGGTGTACAACATAGTGATTAGACATTTGTATACCTAATGAAGTGATCACCATGGTAAGTCTAGTACCCACCTGGCATCATACATAGTTATTATAATGATATAGACTATATTCCCTACGTTGTACTTTATCACCAGAGTGTTTATCACGCATCTCCAAATATCTAGGAAGACAAATGATAGCTTTCTGGCTCACTTGGATCTCCCTATGGTAAAGCCTACTCGGGTTGCATTTGAGTAGTTGGAATGAAGTTAGTCCAATTTGCTTTAATACAAAAGTATCTAGAGATTTTTTTAAAAATAAAAAAGATGTTTGTTGATTCTGCTGGAGAAAAATTGCACAATTGTGTTGATCAGTATCATCTTCTAGGCTGCCCTACCCTCTTTTCTGTCCTAATCAACCTTTCCAATTTCCACAACGGCTACTATACATAATCTCCTTTTCCTTCTACCCTCCTTCCTCCCTCCTCTTAGCCACTCAGTAGTTGCTTACCCCCTTGCCCCTTATTGAAAATAGAAGTCATTAGACAAATCTCTCCACCAAATTCCAAATTCCAAACTAACAACTATCCTACATCCATTCCATCCCTTTCTTCTTGGAATAAAAATATAGTTAAAAAGTTGTCCTTCCTCCAGTCTAAATTTCTGTATTGCATTCCTATCCATCTCCCCCAAAGAACCTCACTATAGCAATCATGCCTCCTCTCAGTTTTATCCTTAACATCCCTATTCTACTTAATAGATTTGTTCCCATCAGCATCTAATCATGAACATGGGTCATCTTCCATCCTAAAGGACAAAAGAGAAAATCTCCCACTGACAGTACAATTTCTTGCAGCTGTTGCCTTAACACTTGCCCCTTCTTCCAGCCAAACTTCTGACAGGGTTGTTTCTCTTTTCCCTGCTTCTGTGCCATCACATAAGCCACAGTACCTGCTAGGTGATTTCTGACCTCTTCCTTGTATTTTGTGACATTACATTTTCTTGTTTGTCTCCTACTGCCCCAGCCACCTATCTCGATATCCTCTGAGGACTCCCATTCCTCTGCCTGTCCCTCTCTTGAACCTTTTACAACAATGGTCCCAACAGGGACCGGTTTCATTGAAGACAATTTTTCCATGGACTGGGGAGTGGAGGCAGGGGGAAAGTTTCAGGATGATTCAAGTGCCAGGTATAGCTTAATTGTCACTTACTGCTCACTTATAGGGTTTTGATATGAGTCTGCAAGCAACTGATTAATTATAATCTCTGTGCAGTCAAACCTCTCAGCTAATGTTAATCTGTATTTGCAACCTCTTTCCAGCACTAGCATCACCGCCTCAGCTCCACCTCAGATCATCAGGCATTAGATTCTCATAAGGAGCTTGCAACCTAGATTCCTCGCAAGCACAGTTCACAATGGGGTTCGCACTCCTGTGAGAATCTAATGCCACTGCTGATCTGACAGGAGACGGAGCTCAGGCAGTAATGTGAGTCATGGGGGCAGCTGTAAATACAGAGGGAGCTTCCCTTGCTCTCTGGCCACTCACCTCCTGTTGTGCAGTCTGTGGCCTGGGAGTTGGGCAACCCTGCTATACACCCACTTTTCACTTCCAGCATCATCCATCCCCTTGGTCTCAGTTATCATCTGAATGCTATAACTCCCAAATCCTGTGTCTAGTCCAGCCCCCTCTTCTGACATCCAGTCCTCTGTGTCTAGTTGCTTGGTGGACTGTACTCAACATACTTAAACCACACTCACCATCTTTTCCCCTAAATTGATGTACAAATACTTCCAGTGCTTTCCTATCACTCGCTAAACAAAATCCAGACTTTGTGTGCTTTTCAAAAACTTCAGATGCTATGGGCCTACCTCTTCAGGCTCATGACCCTGACACTCTAGGTTCCAGTCGTTTTGACTAATTATGGTGTCCCAGAAACCTCCCTCTCTCTTCCACTTCTGTGCCTTCTATCTAGAACACTTATCCCCAACCTACCCCTGTTCTGTTGCTAACTCCTATTCATCTCTCAGGTTTCATCTTAGTCATTCCTCCAGGAGTTGATTAGAAGCTTCTCCTGTGCACATTGAATTTCCCCTAATGAATGATTTACCATATTAAACAAAATAACCACATTAGGGTACTATCAGCAGTTACAAACCAAGTGTTCCCTGGTTCTTCCTACCTCCCACCCTTCTCCCTCCCCCACCTCCCTTTGGGGTAGTTGAAACTCCTCTATGCTCTTGTGGCATTTACTACACTCTATTTCAACTATTCTTTTATATTTGTCTGTTTACTAAACTGTGAGTTGCTAGAATGGGGCTAGAAATTTGAAGCAGTCAATAAATATTTGTTGGATAGACTGATCTGAATGAAACATAATTGGTTATGCTCCATAATATTACATTATTTACATGGCAATTTTTTTTTACTATAATTTACTTAGCCATTCTCCTATTTTTAGACATTTAGGGTGTTGTTGTTTACTATTATAAATCATGCTGTGATGAAGATCTTTGTGATTAAAGTTTGTCTCTATTGTTTCAGATTATTTACATAGGTTTGAGTCCTAAAAGTACAGTTATTCAGGCAAAAGGTATGAGAATTTTTTTTCTTTTTTCTTTTTTTTGTGCCAAGAATTTTAAAGATGTCAATGTTCACTATCAAGTTGCTTTCCAAAAAAATTGCACAATTAAAATTCCAATTTAAGTAACTATTTTATGAATTGCATTTAAAACCTTTAGATGGCACAAATACACATCTAAAAATGCTGCATTTGAAACATTGTAACAGCTATTTGAGTTCATTATTTACATTCAGTAAGAATGTTGGCTGATGGGGAAGCCGGGATGGCTCAGTGGGTTAAGCGCTCACTTTGCAGCACCAGGGACCGAGGATTGAATCCCGGCCCCCGCCTGTGTGGAACCATATGCTGAACTGGGGAGTTCCCCCAGCTCAGTTCTCTCTCTGTCTCTGTCTCTGTGTCAATAAATAAATAAATAAATAAAACTAAAACAAAAAAGAATGTTGGCTGAGTGTGGAGGTCTTGAGGAGCTGAATCTTGCAGGCCTTCAAAGGAAAAGAAAAGAGAAAATTTAGAAGTCCCTGCATAGATAGTGCACTCTGTGAGGAGTCAGATAGTTTTAAAAGGCCAAATACAGGCCTGAGGATTTTTTGAATTTAAATCTTTGTTTATTTCTTCCTCAGTTACTTCAACATGTGATATTGATGTGATAATGGAAGTTAAAGTTTATAATGTAATGTATAGATAAAGCAAAAAACACTTTTTGATTAATTTCATTGTCACTAGAATGGCAATGTGTCTTGAACCAATTATAAAAAGCCAATATCTCTGTGTTGGGTCTTCTGCTATGAGTCATGGTAGCCCTTGTCCCTTGCATCATGTTGAAATGTTGAAAGATACAAGATAGAGTATTGATGTGGAGAGAAACATGTGGGTCCTCCAAGTGTGTGACCATTGATTTGGTTCTCTTTGTTCAATTAGTATGTCTCTTGTGCTTAATAATTCAGCTGATCCAACACCCAGCTATTTGCCTTGGCGCCCTCATCCCAGCCAGGCCCCATGGGCCTTTCTGTCACATGATGGGCGCTGCAGACTAAGTGACCTAATCAGAGATGCAGTGGGCTGCCCTCTCTTGGAGCTGATATTTATATACTCTTTGATGGATTGACCTGACTTCTGCTCAAATATGTCAATGCAGTTCAGAACATCTGAGCCAAGAGATGTGCAGATTCACTTATCTCTCTAGTCTAGGGGTTATCAAGTTAGAGTCACAGAAAGGGACTTCACCATGCTATTTATAGACTTAAGGGACACAGAGCTCATCTGAAAGGGTTCTGGATTCAGCATATTGATCACCACCATTAACTTATACTTTCAAGTGTCCAATATTGAAATTAGATTATACTTACTGTATGTGTTACTAAAATTCTTAGACCTACTTTTATACTAAAAACAAATTCTTCTCAATAGAAAGAGGTGTTCAGCATAAATGGGCTGACCTCAGTCCAATAATTACAAAGAAAGATTATGTAGATCATAATAAACGTGACAATAGCAAAAGAGGTTCTATTCCTTTCATGGGCTGACTCTACTCCCCTCAATTCATATGTTGAAGCCCTAACTCCCAGCATAATGGTGTTTGGAGATGGGGTCTTTGGGGGGCAATTAGGGTTAAATTAGGTCATGAGGTTTGGACCCTCATGATGGAATTAGTGGACTTAAGAGGGAGGGAGGGAGGGAGGGAGGGAGAGAGAGAGAGAGAGAGAGAGAGAGAGAGAGAGAGAGGGAGAGAGAGAGAATCTTCCCATGCATATGCACTGACGAAAGGTCATATGAGTACACAGTGAAAAAGTAGCCATCTGTAACCCAAGGAGAGAGGTCTCACCAAGAACTGAATCAGTTGGCACCTTGATCTTGGACGTCTTAGCCTCCAGAACTGTGGGAAAATAAATTTCTATTGTTTTAGCCACCCAGTCTATGATATTTTGTTATGGTAGCTTGAGCCAACTAAGACAATCTCTGATATACAATGTTGGTAGTAAGGGGTAAGTGCCCAGTATCTGTTGGGCTTATTATGACTCTCATAATATCCTCCTGTGTAAGAAAATTGGAGATTAGAATGATTAATATTGGGGTTCACAGAGGTTAAATTATTTGCCCAAAATCAACAGGAAAAAAGTAACTTAAATGTCTTTGTTTCCAGTACATTTCTCACAGTTTTATTTATTTCTTTGATTTATAAAGAATGCATTTCTTTTTTATTTAAAAGTATCCTAACATATTTCAAAATATTAGATAGAGGTTGAATAGTGTGCCCCAGTTCTCTCACTGGATACAGGAACCAGAGTGCTGCTGAAGCCTAAATCTAATTATTGATCATCAAATTGAAAGGGTCAGAAGGATTGGTTCCCTAAAAGCCCAATATGATGGGTCTTAATTAGGGGGAAATTTCAGTCTTAAAGAGAACTAAGATCACTGAATTAATCAGATTGCATTTAATTATCAGATTATTGTTTGTAAAGAGCTTTCCATATACTGTTACATTTAGTCTGCACAACAAAGAATATAATAATAATAATCTCTATATTACTGAAGAGAAAACTGAGGCTTGAAGAATGAATTCCTGAACTCACTTAGCTGGTCGATGACAAAATCCAAACATCAGTCCAAAGCCTTTACTAGTAAAACTTGGCGCTCTTTCTACAGAGCTTAGGAACGTCAGGAGGAAGAGGAAGAGATGGGCTTCTCCTTAGGTACAAGCACTTGCCAAGGCTGATCTCGTTATTTCATGACTGTTCACTCAGTGCCATGTAATTGATGGAGACTGAGAACCAAGATTCTCTGATTTATAAACACCATGTTGATACAGTTACTGAGTGCTTAATAAGCCTGAATTGGTAATGATGAGAACAGCAATAAGGCAGTCAGCTATATAAGCATAATAAGCTGTTGGGCAAAACTTAGACTGGGGTCACCAACTCCCATGATATAGGATAGGGATTCCCAACCCCGTGCCCGTGGGTGCCATGGAGCCCACGACCCGATTTGTGTGCGCCCGCCATTATTTGACTGCATCAGAAATTTTTCATAAACACTAAGTAAAACTATAATTTATTTTTATACATTTGTTAGAATTTTAAAATATCGTTTGAGTATCTACACAGGTTTATTATATTCATTGGCATGTTTGCGATACCGTATGTATAAGTGTTTCCCTAGCTTTCGCCTTTGTACACGTCGCGTCTTGTGTAGCCGCTGCGCTCTTTAAACTCTCCTCCCCCCAACCGGGAGGCGCCACGTTGCCATTTTGATTGCGGTTGCTGGACTGATCCGGTCGTGACGGTTAGCTAGGATCACAGTGTTTGGATATATTCGATTTTAAATGAACTAAAAGTGAGGTAGGTCATCTATTATTATGGTGGCAATTTGATGTGATATTGTAGTTCTATAATTATTTTTATTTTTTTAGTCCTAAAATGAGTGGACCAAATAAGAGAAAACGAACCTATAATTTTAACACAGACTTGGAGGAATCATATTGTTTCATTAATCAAAAAGGTAAATGCGTTTGCCTGTTGTGTGGCAGTAGTATTGCAGTGCCGAAAAAACATAATGTTGAACGTCACTTTCAGACAAGTCATACCACTTTTGATACGAATTATCCACTTAAATCTGAAGTAAGAAAGAAAAAAATAAATCAACTAAAATGAAGTTTAACTACTCAACAGACTGTTTTCACTAGACATGTGGAA
>PVKE010015338.1:0-33628 GCA_004027555.1 Craseonycteris thonglongyai
TTCCTTTCTCTTGTCTGATTGCTCTGGCTAGAACTTCTAGTACTATGTTGAACAGGAGTGGTGACAGGGGGCATCCCTGTCTTGTTCCTGATTTTAGGAAAATAGGCTTCAGCTTTTCCCCACTCAGTATAATATTTGCTTAGGGTTTGTCCTACATGGCCTTTATTATGTTGAGGTACTTTCCTTCAATTCCCATTTTATTCAGTGTTTTTATCATAAATGGGTGTTGTATCTTGTCGAATGCTTTTATGCATTGATTGAGATAATCATGTGGTTTTTATCCTTTGTTTGGTTTATGTGCTGGAACACATTGATTGATTTGCATATGTTGAACCATTCTTGTGCCCCTGGGATGAATCCCACTTGGTCATGGTGAATAATCTTTTTAATGCATTGTTGTATTCTGTTAGCTAAAATTTTATTTAAAATTTTTGCATCAGTGTTCATCAGTGAGATTGGCCTATAGTTTTCCTTTTCGGTATTGTCTTTCCCAGGTTTTGGTATTAGGGTGATACTAGCTTCATAGAAAGAGTTGGGTAGTACTGCCTCCTCTTGAATTTTCTGGAGTAGTTTGATGAGGATGGGCATTAGTTCTTCTTTGAATGACTGGTAGAATTCATTGGTAAAGCCATCTGGTCTAGGCCTTTTGCCTTTGGGCAATTTTTGGATAATTGTTTCAAGTTCTGTACTGTTGATTGGTCTATTTAGGTTGTCCAAATCTTCTTGGTTCAGTTTAGGCAAACTGTCTGTTTCTAGAAATTTGTCCATTTCCTCTAGATTGTCAAATTTGTTGGAATAGAGTTTTTCATAATAATCTCTTATGATTGTTTGTATTTCTGCAGCATCAGTTGTAATCTCTCCCCTATCATCCCGTATTCTGTAAATATGAGATTTTTCTATTTGCCTTTTGGTGAGCCTAACCAGTGGTTTGTCAATTTTATTGATTTTTTTAAAGAACCAGCTCTTTGTGGCGTTAATTTTATCTATTGTTTTTCTTTTCTGAATTTCATTAAGTTCTGCTTTGATTTTTGTTAATTCTTTTCCTCTGCTGGCTTTGGAGGACCTCTGTTCTTCTTTTTCTAGCTCTATAAGATGAGATGTGAGGGTGTTTACTTGTAGTTTTTCTTGTTTCTTGAGATAGGTCTGTAATGATATAAATTTCCCTCTTAATACTGCTTTCGCTGTTTCCCAGAAATTTTGGTACGTCGTGTTTTCATTGTCATTCATTTCTACAAATTTTTTAATCTCTTGTTTTATTTCCTCTTTGACCCAGTCACTTTTTAATAGCATGTTGTTCAGTCTCCACGTGTATGTGGTTCTCTCTGCACTTAATCTTTTGCAATTGATCTCCAGTTTCAATGCTTTGTGGTCTGAGAATACACTTGGTATGATTTGAATGCCTTTAAATTTGGTGAGGTTGGACTTAAGTCCCAGGATATGGTCTATCCTTGAAAATGTTCTATGTGCACTAAAGTAAAATGTATCGCCCTTTATTGTAGGATGGAATGACCTGTAAATGTCAATTATGTCCATTTCCTGCAATGTATCATTTAAAGCTACAATTTCTTTATTTATTTTCTGCTTGGATGATCTGTCCAATGTTGTCAGGGGGGTGTTTAGATCCCCTACTATAATTGTAGTTTGTAAAATTCTCCTTTTAGATCTGTTAGTAGTTGCTTTATAAATTATGGTACTTCCTGATTGGGGGCATATATATTGATGAGTGTCATAATTTATTGGTGTATTGTGCCTTTTATCAAGATGTAATGTCCATCTTTATGTCTTGTTATTTTTTTTTATCCTGATGTCTTTTTCATCAGAAATCAGTATAGCCACTCCAGCTTTTCTCTGACTGCCATTTACCTGGAGTATTATTTTCCATCCTTTTACCCTGAGTCTATGTTTGTCCCTGTGGCTGAGTGGTGTCTCTTATAGACAGCATATAGTTGGATTTTGTTTTTTAATCCACTCTGCTACCTTGTGCCTCTTTATTGGTGAATTCAGTCCATTTATATTCAGGGTGATGATTGATATATAAGGATATCCTGTATCTATTTCTTCTTTCCTTTTTATTTTTTTGTTTTCCCAACTTTTCTCCATTTATTTTGATTTCTGGATTCAGGTCGGATAGCCTCCTTCAGTATTTCTTGGAGTGCCGGTTTTGAGCTGGGGAATTCCCTCAGCTTCTATATATCTGAAAAGGCCTTAATTCCTCCTTCATATCTAAAGGCACATTTTGCTGGATAGTTAATTCTTGGTTAGAAATTTCTCTCTTTTAATATTTTGAAGATTGGGGTCCACTTCCTCCTGGCTTGCAGAGTTTCTGCTGATAAGTCTGGTGACAGTCTGATAGGTTTTCCTTTGAAAGTTATATTTTATTTTTCCCTGGCAGCCTTAAGGATTCTTTCTTTGGCTTTGATTTTTGTCATCTTTAGAACAATGTGCCTTGGAGAAGATCTGCTAGTGTCTAGATAGTTAGGGCTCTTGCTTTCCTCTTGAATTTGCGGCTGTAATTCTTTCCACAGGTTAGGGAAATTTTCATCCACTATTTGTTTTAGTAGACTCTGAGAAGATTTCATCAAGCTTCCTTCTGGTACCCCTATTATTCTAATATTGTTCTTTCTGATGGAGTCAGAAAGTTCTTGTAGGGCTCTTTCATTTCTCTTGATTTTCCTTTCCCTTTCTTCTTCCCTCTGTGACATTTCCATGTTTGTATCTTCAATTTCACTCAACCTTTTCTCTAGCTGGTCAGCCCTGTTTTCTATGCTGGTCAGTTCTTTTTTCAGCTCTCCCATGATGCTTTTCATTTCAAGGAGTTCCTTTTGGTTCTGCTCTAGCTTCTCAATTTTGTTGGTAAAGTACTCATTTTGCTCAGAAAATTTCTTGTTGAGTTCATTTAACTGTATCTGGGTACTTTGCCAGCATTGAGTGAGCTCTCTGAGTGTCTTGAATATTGCAGTCCTGGATTCTGTTTCACTTAGATTTGATTCCAAGTGTGCAAGGTCCTTTACTAAGAATGCCCTTGATCTTCTGGAGGGGCTTTGGATTCTGAGGTGTGCATTGTGTTTGATATGGTTCTTTTTGCTTTATGCATGATTATGTTTTCCCTCTGGGGGTTATTCTATCAGATGGGCTTCTCTTTATTTTTTTCTTTTGGGCTCAGTTGTGGGAGGAGGAGTTTTTGGAAGAGGGTTGGGAGAAGCAGACAGCTTCTGTGCCCGGGGGCACTTCAGGTTGCTGTCTTAGCTGTTAGAAAGCAGGGTAGTGAGGGTGTGGCTGGGGGTGGGGGCATGTGAGTAGGAGCTAGGGCGGGCCTGAGACACAATAGCAGATTCCTCTTTCAGCAGGGGGGCTGGTGGTTTAGTGCGGGCAGGGCGCAGGAGCTCCAGTCTTTCTCCCCTCTGCTTGGCTGCTTTTTCTTTTTTTTTTTAAATGATATTTGTTTGTTTGTTTGTTTGTTTGTCTTTTATTATTTTTGACACAGAGAGAGAGAGAGAGAGAGAGAGAGAGAGAGATACAGAGATACAGAGACAGAGCGAGAACTGAACTGGGGGCACTTCCCAGTTTAGCACATGGGTCCACACGAGCAGGGGCTGGGATTCGATTCTGGGTCACTGGTGCTGCAAAGTGAGCGCTTAACCCACTGAGCCATCCCGGCTTCCCCATTGGCTGCTTTTTCTTTAATTGTGTTTGTGAGCCGCGTCCGCAGCTCAGCGGCACAGGTGGTCTGGGGCTTGGCAAAGGCCTGGTTGGCCACGTGGGAGGGGGTGCAGCTGCAACCTGGTCAGAGGTGCATCCAAAGCCAGTTCGCATTTGCAGGTGTAGGTGCCGAGTTGGCCCAGTGGGCGGTGCGCCGATAACCAGTCTCCTCTGTGGACATGGGCAGTGGTGCTGAGGCGGCTTGTTTGGCAGCCCAATTGTGGGAGTGGGCAGCAGCAATGAGGTGGCCCAGTGGGCGGGGCACCGAAAGTCCAGTTGCACGCTGGCAGCGGCGCCGCGGAGGCCCGGTGGGCGGGGCGCCGAAAGCCCTGCGCGCACAGGTCGTAGCTCGGGCGGCAGCCGCTCTACGCTCCCGGCTCTGCTGAGACCGCCGGATTCACTCCAAGCACGTCCCATGCAGCTCTGCCCACTCCAGCCCCAGCCCTCACTCCAAGAGCCCCGTCCTCAGAAGGCGCTCCCTCACAGTCAATCTCCTCTGTAAATCAGGGGCACTGAGCTGCTGTGGGCTGGTGCCCTGCTCTCACCCCGCCCTCCGGGAAGTGCCGCCGCCCTGCTCCACTGTCCCTGTTCCCCTTTAGGCTCTGTGATCTGATTAGGGCACCACGTGCTGTCCCTTGAGTTCGGATGTTAAATTGTCCACAGTCTGTGGGGCTTCCACGCTCCCCAGGTCTCGGCTTCCAGCCAGCCCTCGATCCAGCTCCACTGTGACCGTAGTCCCCCCACCCCCCTTTGTTTTTGCCAGCCCCGGGCCGCGCTCCGAGTCTCTGTCCCGAACCGCTGCTTCCCCTTTTCCTCTCCCGCTCTCCCCTTTTTTCTCTAACCTTTGTGTGTTGTTCTGTGTTGTGTGGTTCTCTTACTTGAGGTTTCTTCTTAGGGTTTCCCCTGTGGATTCCCGTCTGTTCACAAGGCCCTTCCCAGGCAGTTATCGCCGCTCTCCTCTCATGCCGCCATCTTTTCTCCTCTCCTTCTCTGAGAGTTGTTTTGTTTTTATTTTAGATTACTCGGTATAATCTATTTTCCATTTTTTTAACTTACTGTTGACAATTCAATTTATAGTTAAGAAAAGCATTTACAGGGATCCCTTGTCTATAAATTCTATAATTATTTTATATTATGAATAAATATCCATTCTGTAAAAGCCATTATGTAAAATTGTAAAACTTAGGAAAGCAGCTTATATACCGAACTGAATGTTGAGGTGCTTTTAAACGATGTGTGTGTTTTAGAGACTCTGCTCTTTTCTTGTAGCACGGTGACATCAGACAACTGATTTAATCTAGATTTACCTCTGTTCATTTACTGATAATAAAAGGTTAATAAAAATATCGAAGTCAAAGGATGTTGCTAGAGTTAAACATACTGATATTTCCTATGAAGCATACATTTTGGCACAAAGTACATTTCAGAAAATGCTACGTGCTATTTTGACTATTAACCTGAATTGCCAAAGAATACCCTGAGGTAGTATTATAGTTAGAATGTATTTTGCATCATCAGCAAGTCCAATTCTTGACATTGTAACTATTTCCATGCAGTGAAATGAGAGGTCTGCAGGAAAAAGAGCCTGTCAATCATGGTCAGTTGAAAGTCTTTAGAAAGAAGAACATAAAGAAGGAAAAGAAGCAGAAGAAGAGGAAGAAGAAGAAGAAGAAGAAGAAGAAGAAGAAGAAAGAAGAAGAAGAAATAAGCCTAAAACAGTATTAACTAAAGTTGTTTTTAGTAGATTCTATCTTCTCTAGTCCGCTCATTCTTATCTGTAATTGTCAGACAAAATCTACACTATTAAGATATATGCTGATAAAATTGTTTGGAATCTTTCTTTACTACAGAACAGCTCACATATCTAAAAATTGGTAAAACAATCAATGAATCTACAAGGAATAAGTGCCATAGAGTTAGTTTGTACTTCTTATAGACTACCATAACTGTAAGTCTATATAAAATCCAAGCGTGTCAAACTATTCTGGTAATAATTCCAATTTCATTTCTCAGGAAATAATTGGTTTTCAAAAACTGCTGGTTTTAGTCCAGTTGTCTCCCCTGCTCAATTTCGGATATACCCTTCTCTTTCTGACTCTGTTTCATACCGATCTGTTCTAGAATGTCATTCCTGTATTAGAACCTTGATTACTTTCCTTCAGAGAGAAAAATTGCTTTCATACTTAATTAGCCATCTCAGTACCACATTTTTATCAATAGTATTGTTAAGGAAAATTGCTTCTCTTGCATATATGTACTTTGAAAACTGCATGCTACTATTTACTATCATTTTTCTTTCCTTCTGTCCCTCTCTCCTTCCCTTCCAGCATCTCTTCCTGACTCCCTCATTCCCTGTCTTCTTGATTGACTGCTCAATTCCAGAAGCTCTGTCATTCATAGGATCTTGGTTGTACTGTAGGAACCCACTAGCTACCTTTTTGTGATATGCATTTTTCTTTAATATGAATACTCTCTATTCTGTGATTATGCCTTATGTTTCCTCTTCTCTTATTCTTAGCCAAAACATACTTTCATTTGTGTGTCTGTGCACTCGCACGTGTGTGTGTGTGTGTAGGAGAGAAGTTAGGGTTACTGGGGGAAAATCTTGACCATTCAAAGCCACAGGTCTCAGCATTGCTGAAGTTGTAATTCCCTGTGTAGTTAGTGCTCACTCTCGTTCAGGCAACAATGTCTGGCCCATGTGTCTCCTTCCTTTCAATTCACCTCCACCCCCTTACTTGGTTAACTATTGAAACATTAAATAGAAGAGAAACAAGCAATAATTGTTCTGTCTTTCATATAAGTACATCATTCTAAAATTACACAGTAAAATAAAGCCATTCCTAAGGACAATGTTAATGATAATCATAGGTTAATAATAAAATTTGTGATCTCTTACAAAGCATTATGTCGAATTATGTTGAGCCATTAGCTAGTTTAGTTTGTAAAACAAGCGCATGGGATGGAGACACTTCATTGCTCCCCTTTTATAGACTTTTAGCAAATCAGAAAGCCCAGCTTTGAACAGAAGCATATTCACACTAGAGCCCAAACTCTGCACCGTGATGATTCACCGTCTTCCCTCTTTGAACATTTTACCTATTTTAACACCTTCACTCTTTCTCAAAATCCTCTTTGTCCCAAACAATCAAATGAGAATATAAAAGCAATCTTTACTGAATAATGTGGACAAAGTCTCATTTCTCTGCTTTTTTCTTTTTGTCTTGGTATTTGATCAAGCTTAATTGCATCTGTTATCATTCATTCATGTCTTCATATAGGTAGTAAAGATTTATTGTGAGTTTCCTAGAGAGTAAATCTTTGTTACTTCGTCTGCCTTAAACATTTCAGATATTATTTCGTTCTCTATTAAAATTAAACTCTCTAATTGCTGATAGCGTGAACATTCTTTATGAGAAACATGCTAAATGTTTGGAGTGTCGTGACTAGGGGCCTTCCATTCGACCTCAGCTGTGCTAAGTTTACTTGCTGGTCATCAAACCCCCTTTCCTGGATAGTTTTGTTCCTTTGCTTTATGAAGGACATTGATTTTTATTTTGCTCCTGGTGTGCTTTCCTGATTGATTTTCTTCTCTCTCCATTGCTTTTTTAATATGGTCACAGGTATTGTAAAGCTTATGTTACAAGTGCCGAGGGAATGTCTTGTTTGAATCTTGAGTTCTCCTTGTGTAACAGGAGAGTGAGTGTGGTTATAACAGCATGGTCTTTGTCTCACATGGGCCTCTGCAGGGAAGGGTCAGAGAACTGGGAGTGTTATGTAGTTTGTAGTATGATCTTTGGTGTCATAAAGGAAAATGGACTTTCATCATTTTGGGAACCAGAAAAGCTTCAGCAAGTTCATGGCAGAAGCGCTGTCCCCAGCGTGCAATGTGGGGAAAAGTGTACCATGAGTTCGAGAGCATTTGTTGTTTAGCAAGATTTTATTAGCGGGTTTTTTTCCTTAGTTCTTCTGGAATCAGAGTGAAGACTGAGTTCTGGTGACATCAGAGGAAGAAAAAAAGTTCTTCATAATGGACGATAACTGTGATCCACTTTTGCTCAGTCTTGACCAAAGTGTATTTCAGCACGAGGGATACATCGTCAACTTTATCCAGTGGTTGCTTCTATGCACAGGGAGAAACTCCATCTCCCAGTAGACCTCTTTGTTGCTCCCCAAGCTTATGCCTTTGTGTTTTCTACTTATTTCCAACTGTCATCAAATGACTTAGAGTGGTGCCTATGACTTGAGTATTCATAAGGATTTCCTGGAGTGCTTGTTAAAACAAATTCCCCTGCCTTCACCTCTAGAGGTATGAGTCATTAAGTCTGAGATGACATCTAAGAATTTGTATTTCTAACTAGCTCCCCACTGACATTGATACTGCTGAGTCTGGAACCACCTATCAAATAACATCATTTTAACATCTTGGGGAATTTAGAATTGGAAGAGTTCTTGTAGGTTGTAGACCAGAGACATAAAGTAATTTGTCAATGGTCACACAGCTACCCCATTTAAGTGTTGTAATGGTATCTATTAGGCAACTCAGACTTTTTAGTATATTTAGGTTTATTACCCTAGAATCAGCAGAAGTGTGTTCTCTAAATGGCTTCCTTGGCACATATAAACCATTACCAAGACAGGAAGGCTTTTATTCAATTTACTCTATCATATGCTATTTCGGTCTTCTTAAATTTAAAACTGTCTTTGTAATCAGCAACAAGAAATAGACCGATGGAGGGTAGATGCTTTCCCCTCCCTCTTCACATTAAGTCTTCTGTGTGTATGTGAGTTATAGCATCATCCAGAGTTTAAATAAAGCCTATTATTCTTGACTATTCGGAAACTTTCCTTTATCTTGCATAAAATGGTTAAAACTGATTCTAACAAACTATGTGCCTTTTTTATGGAAAAGGACAGGTTTTCACCAGAAGAGTTGCTGTCACTCTAGAGTTGCTGCACTTCTTCCAAATTTGTACAAAGTAACTATGACATAATAAAAAACAAACAAACAGAAGAACCAAGAAAGAAAAATCAGAAAGAAACATGTACATTTCCTATTTAATACATGATTCTACGCTAGAACAGAAAGAATGATTATTCATTGTCTGGAGTAGGCCCAGTTACTATACTTCGTTATGCTTTCATTGACAAAGTTTCCAACTTGTGGCAGATACATTGTTTCTGCCTCTTTCTCTGTAACTAATAGTTTTCTTTTCTAAATGATACAATTTAAGTTTTCAGGACAATTTATACCTCCCCCCCCCCCCCCGGGGTGAGAAATGAAAACTTTTGATATTAAACTCTTTTATTTAAAGCATTACCATGGAGGGGAAGCCTTAGAAATGTCATTATAATGAGAAATATCAGAGGATGGTCATGCCTTCTACAGATTCACATGTACTAACTACACTGAACAAGTATCTTAAGAGCTTCCACTCAGCTTTGTCAAAGTTAAGGGAGGGGAAGAGAAGGAGAGGACTCATTTGAATGGATCCATGAGAAATAACCTAAAATACTGTTCAAACTGAAGAAAAATTGCACTCAAGGAAGAATATGGCTATGATGACTGAGGAAATAAATTGTAAAACAGGGAACACTGAAATTCCTCAAGACAAATATTTTACTGTCAAGAAAGGATCATTCTGCTGGGCAGGTAATATCTAAATAGAACAAACCAATGTGACATAATAGAATCTTAGGGAAAGCATGCCAACACTAAGTTAGGTGGTCTATCATCTAACTCCTAAGGGAGAGGTAACCTGCCTGCCGCTGGGGATACAGCAGTTTGCCTGGTGATTGGTATCACTGGGTGGAGACATGACGACATTTTCAGATAAGAGCCTGTGAGTGTATTTATACATGTCATGCTCTATTAAGAAACTGCAGGAAAGGAGGAAATCAATTACAATTCTTGAATGTGCCACAAAGTAGATACAAAATATAAAGATGTGATAAATGATGTAAAGCTACTTTTATGTAGTGTTTGAAAACTCTAAATGGATATGAGAGGGGGCTAAAATTAAACTTATAAAGTATATGTTCAATAAAGACACATTTAAGAGATAGCCAGAAGTTTAAACATAAATGCAATTGTCTTCAGATTAAAACATAGTATCTCATTTTTGGACACACAGGGCACATCTTACCCACTTGACTGTATCAATGCAACATATGTATTGACTCAAAAATGTCAAATACATCAAGAGACAAAAGAAACTAGAGAAAATTATCAAAATGTTACAGATACATTTTTTTCAGGCTTTTCAAAAATGTTTTTAAACAATTTCAGTGCTTAGTGAAAGAATTGATATAATATTAGTAAAGCCTAAAAAATAACACAAAAAGACAATTAAAATACAATGTTATAAAATAAACATTCATGAGTCCATATTTATATAAATTATTGAATAATATAAAAATGGGAGAAAAATTATTCTTACAAAAGAATCTCAAACACTATATATAATCTCCCCCTCAGAGGAGTGAACTTAATTGTACTGCTGTTGAGTATTGGCCTGTTAATTTGCTTCCAAAGAATGGAGAAAAAAATCATAATTTTAGTGTAGAAGCCTGTCATATTGACAGCAGGTAACCCACTGATTTGATGAAATGAGAAGAAACCTTATCTCTATGACATTTTCCCCAAAAACCCTAACCCCAGTCAAATCACAAGGAAGTATCAGATAAACTCATAGCAAGGAATATTCTACCAAACACCTGACTAGTGCTTTTTAAAACAGTTAAAGTCAAGCAAATACCCACAACAATAATAATGATCCATTGAAGATAGAAGGAAAAACAAGAACTATTGGCACTGAGCCTTTTTACATCAACAGGAATAACCTTGGAGAAAAACACACTTAGACAAGACTATAAAAAAAATTTTTACTAAGAAGGAAAAAAATAAGATACATTTATGAGATGCCACCCAATTTCACTCTCCGTTTAAAGATTGCAAACTAAAAATAAAAAATATATAAGAACATATTACCAATCACTTTTTTTTAAATAATTTTTTTAAAGATTTGTTTTATTGATTTTTGACAGAGAGAAACAGAGACAGAGAGAGACAGAGAGAAGGGGGAGGGCCCAGAGCAGTCTCCATAGTTGACATTATTTTTCCATATAGTTTCACTCCACAGGTGGGCACGGGGCTGCGCAGGGCAGGAACTGGGCCGGGAGCCTCCCACATAGGTCCCGGCAAGAACTGAACTGGGGGCACAATCCAGCTCAGCATGTGGGTCCGCATGGGCCGGGTCCGGGATTCGATCCTCGGCCCTCGGGGCTTCAAAGCGAGCACTTAACCCACTGAGCCATCCCAGCTTTCCCAGCCAATCACTTCTACTTCTTGACTATTCCATAAGAAAAGTATATTTCATATATTTTTTAAAATCAATTCTTTAGAGATAATAACTTCAAGATTATACAGACTGTTAAGTAGAATAGAAACATACCAATTCAATTTATAAAGCTTGGTGAGCACTGATTCTAAAACAAGACAAATACAGTATGAAAATAAACATTTAAAGGCCAATCTCACCTAAGAATATAGCTGCCAAAATTATATTTATAAATTGTATCCAGCAATGTTTAAAAATAATAATATATTCTGACAAGTCAGAATTATCTCAGGAACATAATATATAAGGATGGCTCAAAATAAACAAAATTATTAACTAAATTCTTTATATTTGTCATATAAAGGATACAGATAAGTGATAATAAATAGAAATATAATTGTTAGAATTAAAGTCATACTTATCATTACCAAAATTTTAGAATAGACTAATAATACAGCTGTTTTCCTAACACATGATAGCTACTGAAAACTTGCATATCACCTTAAATCATTAAAAAGTTGAAATTATTACCTTTAAGGTTAGACAAAGTAAAATTTCCTGTCATAGACACTTTTTTTTAAAATTCATTGGAAGTCCTAACCCATACAAAAAATAAAAAATAAAATAAATAATAATAATACAGACTGAAAATAAATAAAATTTATAGTAGATATAAAGAAATATACGTAGTCATAATACCAATAATAGGTTTTAGTGGGTGAGGAATGAGGGGGAAGTAATTCTGTCTTTCTCTCATTTTTCCTTTAAGATACAACCATATCATATATTCTCCATTTTCCACATAAACATGATCAATCACGTGCTTACAATTGAATACTAACCACTTAAAAGAATAAAAGTAAATTATTTTAAAAAATGTAAAATATAAGATCTTTTTGATTTACTTTAAATATAAGCATCAAAAACAATAAATATTTTACTTAGATAAGGAAATTGGTACATCTATCCAAATAAATTAAGAAATTCAGTGCAATTTTAATGAAAATAACATATTTTTCACAAAATCTGTTTACAACCTTATCTTAAAATTTGTAAGACAATGAAGAAGTAGGAAAAGAGAAAAACAGGCAATTAAAGAAATTACAATAATAAAATGAGGCTATTTCAGATGTGTAGACTTATTATAAATATATACTGATTTGAAAATGCTGCAGTGAAGCACAAATACAGAAATATACTAGTTGAACAAAATTGAAAAATAAAAAAAGAAGGTATATATTAATAGAAAAATTCAGGATCTTAACAATTGATAGTACACAAGAAATTACTGATGATGAATGGACTTTTAAAATAAAATTATGTTGAGGCAATTGGCTTTAGGTATAGAAAAGGCACAAAAGCTGATTATTTCACATTATACACAAAATAAATCTCAACTGAACTAATGACATAAATGTAAAAAGTGGAAGTTTACATGCATTCAAAGAAAATGTAAAATAATATATTTAAGATACAAGCACAGGAATGAAAATTTCAGGGTATAGATATGCATAAGTAATGAGATCTGATAAATTTAAGTAAAATAATAATAGATTGGCATTAGGGCATTAGGTGCTTGGAATATATATCTGTACTGAACAGGGACACAAGCGCTACAGGAAAAAGATATGTGCAGGCAATTCACAGAAGCATAAAAGCAAGTGGCCAGTCCAATAAGATTCTGAACATCATCCATAATTACGAAAGTGAAAAAAGTATAATAGATAAAAATCCTGACCCTCTAATTGGAAAACAGAAGATCAAAAAAGCTGTTGCTGGAGATGGAGGGATAACTCAGTGGTTGAACACTTGCCTGGAAATTGCAAGGTTTGGGGTTTAATTCCCGGCCTAGACTGGGCAACCCCATATGCTGAACTGAGGCAGGACTGGTAACCAGCATGACTAGAGGCAAAGGTTCTCACCTACCATGAGGGGTCCCCCAGGTTGGGTCCTGCCCTTCGTGGCCCCATATCCACCTTTGTGGAATGAAACCATGTCACAGCTAATCATGTACAACTATGAAGACTACTCTGGGCCCTCCCACGTTCTCTGTCTCTCCCCCGTGCCCCCCCAGCTTCTCTTAAAAACAATATATATATATATATATATATATATATATATATATATATATATATATATATATATATATATATATAATTTTATTATTTTTTTTTTAAGCTGTTGCTGCTTACTGTTATGTACCAAAGAATATAGATTGATTAGCAAGTCAGGCTCTCCTGATCCTATAAAATAGGAAACACAATTGCTCAAGTTCACCTTTTCTTCTCTGAACCCTAGTTCCTTGGTATATATTGCTCCTTCCACCTCTTTGCCATTGCCCTTATACCTCCTTGAAGCTGGCCTCCTCAGTGTTTGGAGACAGTCCGATTTTATTTACTCCATTAAAGTACCTCCTGAGGCTCCACTGATGACACAGGACTTTTCATCTATAAGAACTCCTCTTTCATGTTTTGCTGCACTTTACAGCATAGTGTATATATATATATATATTCCTGTTATTTATTACTCTATTACATGAGCTGTCTTCTCACAAAAATAGTAAGATCTTGGTGACAGGGAACAAGACTGTACTTCTCGACAGATCTCATTGTACCTGACAAAATAGCTCTTCATAGCTTTTTTGTTTGTTTGTTTTTTCCAATGGTGTGTTAGTTCTCCATTGAAACAGACACATTTATAATAGCTGAGGTCCTCTTAGGCTCCTGAATTATGATAATACTAGTTTCTATGCAATTAACATTGTCCCCAAACACTCAGTGAATAGCAGGCTGAAGAAGCTTGTATTTTTTACATAGACTTCTTGTCCCTGACAGGACAATAAACCATATTTACCTCCCACTAAGATATGATACTTCAGAAATTTCCTAGGCAAATAAGAGACCTATTCCTAGAGCAAATTTCTCCAGTACAAACAATTCAAGTTTCTATTGATTTAAATATAAGTTTATGTAACCACTTAAGGGTAGCCTGGTGGGGGAAGACTTGACTGAATTAAGCTAATCCATCATAACACCAGCTGAAGCACTTAATCATGTTCTACAGAAGCAGAAAAGGAGTTTCAGGAAGATTTTAGGCAAAGGTGTCTTCATATTTTACATGCAATTATTTTGTTTCCCTTTTCCCAGAGAGAACATAATTCTCTAGCATTTATTTAAGCGCTGTAGATGATTTAAAAAGAAAATCAAAGTATGGCTTTGGAGCTTCCCAGCTGTTGGTTGCTATGATCTATTATTTAGGATTTGATGTTCAAGCATTCCCATATCCAGTGTCAGACCCTGGAAACTGTCATAAGCAGAATTATCCACTGACTACACAGTTTCTTGTTATTCTCTGTGGCCCACTGGGTTCACTTTGAAATTAATGGAGGTTTGGAACCTGTATCCGCTCTGTGGCTGTTGAAGCTAATTCAGCCATGAGTCCCACAGAGAGAGGTCATCACTGTTTCTTGGATATAGGGCTTTTGGTTACCAGATGCTTCAGGAAAAAGAATAAAGGGATCCTTTGCTTTGAATTGGTTTCAAACTCGGTAAGTGAATTTAGTTTCATAATAAAATTATTAAATCTAAAAGTGAAATTGGACTTATTTTTATTCCCAGGGAAACCAAATACTTTCATCACCATTTGTGATGTAGCAGAGTTTGCAACCTCTTTGGTGAAGCCTTTCAACAAAGAGCCTTGGGGGATAAAGAGATAGATCCACACAAAAGGAAAAGAAAACCAACCATGCATCAAATAACCAAGGTTTTAGGGCAACATTTGCTGAATTTATTATGTCTTTTTATCTTGTGTAGATGGCAGCTATTCTTTTAAAACATTTCTCTTTCAATGATGTAAGTATCATGATCCATTATTACGAGAGCCTAAGAGCACAACCCAGATTAGGCAGTGAGTGTTGGACCTACGGATTTGGACCAATTAGAATATGACTTGGATAAAATAGTGTAAAAGAAGTAGCAAAAGCTATGCCCCCCAAAAGGCTGAGGTTGCAAAATTTCTACTCAAGTTACCTGATTTTCCTAAAATATTATCTGATCCACCAAAAAGTCACTAGTCTTTCAGAGAAGGCCTGATTCCCCACCCCTACCCCGCCCCATTCCAGAAAGAAAACTTGATGTATATTCAGAAGGCTGTCTCCTGTATTCTCTTGGCCATGCCAGTTATTCTTGACGCGACTCTACTTAAATCATTTTGTATCTTGAATTTCACTTTTATCATCTAGAAGGAGATAATAATATTACTTTGATTAACTTCACAATGTGTCTTGATGTTAGTTCATCCTGTGCATATCTCTATCGTTATACTTATCACATGATAGTAGGCCAAAATAATATGCCTCTGTATCTATCTATCATACTTTAAGTTCAGTAAAGGCAAATACTCCTAAAACAAATTCTATAATCCCTATCTGAGCATAATGCATAAGACATAGTAATCATTCAATGTTGTGCAATTAAACTATTTATGAATATTTATTAAATTGAATTGAACTAGTGATAAGATAGATAATGCATGTGAAAATAATTTTGCACAACAAGAGTAGATTTTCTCCCATCGTATCTCTCATTTAGTATTAATTATTTGTAGTAATACTCTCTCATGTCAAATATATTTTGTGAACAGAAGAATTTTATTTTAAGGATATCAAGATTTATCTTGATATAAACAATATATATGTCAGCAAATGTAGAAATAAAACCAGTGTTTAATTTAACTCTGCAGAATTTAAAAGATATGTTAGAGGTTCCTGGGCTTCTGAATCTGATTGACACAAAATCTTCACATGGTATTTTTTTTGCTGGATTAATGTTTATTGAACTGTATAAATGAATCAAGAAAGTAAAGAATAGCCCTGCTTATTCCATCTAACAGTGTCCATTAACAATCTCATGATCTCTTTACCTCAATGACAAATTCTATTTTTCTTTTAAGACGCCTCTTGCTTTGTCCCATATTTCAATCTTTTTTTTTTTCTTCCTTTATTTGCTTTCTGAGTCAGGAGACTGTTTTTGCCTATTTTAATTATTGCAATCTTGGATTAGAGTAAACTCCCACCCATTTACAAATTGAACTGCAGATTTCTTGCTTATAAAGACGATGCCAGACTTACTTCCTATATCTACTGTTAACCCCAGTGTCTTCCACCCCATCTTTAATTTGGGTCATGAACTCACCCCCACTTTCCAGTCTAAGAATCTTCAACCCATTTCCTAGAGACCCTAAGGGTACTCTTCACTGTTTAGCCTCTCCCATTATGCTTAATTCTAATTAGGCACATTCTAGAAATTATGAGACTCGGAGGACTATAGACTTCCAATAGCCTTCTTAAGGGCACAACCCCCTTTTGATAACTTATAATGACAAAAATGACATGCATGCCAATTACATTAATTTAGTGGCTTGCTTACAAAGGGGTCACAACCTCACAACAGTGCCTGCTATGGAGAAGGGACTCCCTAAGAAGAGGTTTCTCCATTTTGCCGAGAGGAAGAACTCTGGACAAGAAGGTCTCATTGTTTCTCGCCTGTCTCCCCAGGGCTCTCCCGTCCCAGGCATCTTCATCACAAACCCTTCAATTACCCACGTTGTCTTTGAAGGCTTCGGATACTCAGGGTGAGAGTCTCTCCATCTTTCTAGCATTGTCACCATTATCTCTTTGCTCTGCTTCTGCTTGCTCCCAGCTTATCTAATTTGTTCTGCCCCAGCATGCTTGGCTGTTGCAGAGGGAACCAGAACCTCCTTCAGTATAAAAGTATAGTTTTGTCCACAGAGATGAGATCATTTTAACGCAAAAAAATATGTCATTTTATGTCCTTCTACTCAGGACTTTGGGCAGTTAGATACAAACTACTCAAACTTAAAGAGCTGTTAAGACAACCAGAAATGAAAACAGGCTTGGCAGACTGAAGTTCTTCTGTGTTTTTGTGTCTTTGAGGTTTCTGTGGAACCCCCCTGTCTTTTTCCTGTAATGGGCATAAAGGTGATTGGAAGCACACAGACAACTAAGTTCAAGAGCAGCAAATCCAGCTGTGTGACTATCGCTTTAGCACAGCTGAGCTTACTGACCATCCGCCCCACACATCTCACTGAGTCTACCTCTAAGTGCAGGGGCAGGGGGAGTGGGGATTATGTTGAAATATGAGCGCTTTAATTTTTTAACTACCTGTGCCTTTTTATCTTCCTGCTTAAATACTTTCTGATGCCTTGAAAGCTGCTACATACATGGGAAAGGCTGGGATTCAGCACGTATTGGCTCATTCCTGATGGAATGCAAAATGGGAAACAATGTGAAGGTCAGCATATCAGCTTCTCTGTCCCTGTTCCTCAGAGGGACAAAGGTGAGGTGTGTAATGCCAAGTCTGCCGAGGGTCTCCGGTTAGTTAAGCCCACAACAGTACAATGCTCGTTATTAATGAACACTTGATAGGTCTATTTTGGCTTTGCTGACTTATGCTTCCCTCATTTGTGCTTTTACCAGTATTTCAGACTCCTAAATAAATGACTAAAACCCAAAGCCTCATCTTAGGATCTATTGTGAAAGGATACTGAATTAAAGCAATGACGCTGGATAAAGTCTCTACACATTTTAATCTGCAATTTGCACAATTAAATATTTGTTAATAATTTTAATAAAAAGAACTTGTCCTGTTATCTTATATACCCAAGATGGGAACCAATGGCAGTAATAAATAGAATTTTTATAAGGATTTATTTTTTATTGGTTTTGAAAGAGGAACACAGAGATAGAGAGAGACAGAGAGAAGGGGGGAGAGCCCAGAACAGTCTCTACAATTGTAGGTTATCAGATTTTGACACGGTTTAATTCCACACAGGTGGGGGGTGGGGGTGGAGGCAGTCGGGCACACAGGGTGGAAATCAGGTCAAGGGGCCTCCATCAAAAAAGGCATGCCCACGTGAGCTGGGGGGGGGGCAAACAGAGGTCCTCCCACATTGGGGGTATGCCCTAGCAGGAACAAAACTGGGGGGGGTACACCCCAGTTTAGCATATGGGTCTGCACAGGCCTGAACAGGGATTTGATCCTTGGACCCCGGGGCTGCAAGAGGAGTGCATAATCTGCTGACCTATCCCAGCATCCCCAACAAATAGAATTAAATGCACATTTTTAAAGGAATATGATATTGGGCAGAACATTTTTATTCCTGTGACTTAATATCAACCAACTACCATCACCACCAATTTCTCCTCCACTGCCAACCTGCACACTCATACCTGAGTTCATATTCGAGGTACTTCAGTAAAGCAAGAAGTAGAGAATTAATGAGTTCTTGGCTCTATAATGAATACAGTGGGATCTTCAGAGTTGTTGTTTTTTAAATTTTTTTTCCCTAACTCTTCTGTACAGGGAAGGGGAGGGGAATACTTGCACTTACATCTCAAAACCAAGTGTAAGAGGTGCTTGTCAAAAGATACAATGTATTAGTTGTGTGAGATGAATAAGTTTTAGCAATCTAATGTATATTATGATGACTTTAGTTAATATTGTGTTGTGTACTTGAAATTTGCTAGGAGTAAATTCTAAGTGCTCTTAACACATAAATGTAGCTTTGTAAGGTGACAGATATGTTGATTGGCTTGCCTATAGCAATTACTTCATGATGCATCTGCATATCAAAACAGCATTGTGTATATCTTAAACATATGCAATTTTTGTTTAAAAAAATGTGGCATTCTAAAAAAACTGAAGAAGAAAAACCTGGAGATTTTGAGGTCTTACTCAAAAAGTTAGAAAAATATAAAATTTAGCGGACAGTGGGATTTTTTTTTTAAATGCTAGTTGAAATGATATTGACTAAAATAAGCAGGAGGTTAACATTTAACTCCTCCATTGGGTTTCTTATCAATGTTGAAGAAAAACCTGGGTAGAAAATCCAAAGAAACTGTTCAGAACTGCAGCAAAATCCACACCTGCATTCACATTTAGGTCCCCAAAGATAAATGAGTCAATCAACAGTGGGTAAAAGAAATTAACAAGAAATTTCTTGGTCAAAACATGCAAGTAAACATTGAAAAAGATGTAAGGGTCAGATATCAGATAAATATAAATTACATTAACATTCAGTTTACTATTTTTCATCTATCAGATGGGAAAATATTTAAAATGGTTGGAATACTACCCAGTGATAAAAGATGAAATACAGCCATTTGTGACAACATGGATGGACCTTGAGATGATAATTTTGTGAAATAAGTCAGACTGAAAAAAAACAAACAAACATGACTTCATTTGTAGGTGGAATATAAGACTGAATGTAACAAAGAAACAAAAACTTATGAACACAGTCAATAGTTTAATGGTTACATGAGGGTAAGTGGGGAGGGGGCATCAAATATATGGTGATGGAAAGTGAGCTGATTCTGGGTGGTAATGCAATCCGTAGACAAAGTCATGTAGAATTGTGTACCTGGAACCTACGTAATTTTTAGCAACCAATGACACCCTAATAAATTAACAATTAAAAAACTAAACTAAAATAAAATAAAATAAAAAGGGTTGATACTCTGTTCTTGTGGTATGTGAAGAACTCGTCTATGTTATGTTTCTTGGATTATTAGTATGTGTATTTGTGTATTCATTTGTATTTACAGCATAAGATACTGTAAACATATTTTTTAAGATTTCACTTCTGGGCATTTTATTAATGTTTTAAATAAAATTTACATATAATTTTACAAAAAGTCATTGATGTTAGAAATTTAATAAACATTAGAGCCTGTTTATCTCCTTGTCACTATCAGCTTGCATATCTCAGAAGCAACCACTTTATCTTTGTTAATGTTTTCTTCTGATATTCACCTCTGAATTGCTCATTTGAGGCTTATATAGTTCTATGTGGATTGCTCAGTTTTAGATATCACTTACTTTCTGTCAAGAGACAATGAATGTGGTTTTAACTCCTTTATTTCAACCCTGTCTTGAATCATTGTTTTTCTTTCTGTCATAAGTATTTATATCACACTTATTTTCTCAATCAGTAGTTAGTATTCATTATCTAATAGTACATAAAGATTTATCTCTGTGTAGTTATCACTGATTATCTCCAAATGTCCCAACAAATCTATCATAAATCTATCAGTGTTCTTTTCCAAACGTTCAAACGTTTTCTGGCCACCCACTATTTCTGTTCCCTTTTCTACAGACTTGATTTCCTGATTTCCTCAGCATTGGCGATACTCTTAAGCCCATGACAGTTTTGGTGTTAGGACTACTAATATGTAGTATTTTGGTTGGTGTACCTTTTTTTTTCTTCTTCTGTATTCCTATCTACTTCTTTACTTTGATAATGGCCATGTTTGAGAGATGGATACTTGTAGCTTTTGTATGTCTAAAGCTGCAGGTTTTATATTTTTTATTAACCTTCACAGTTGTTAATAGTTTAAGGTGATACAAAATCCTAGGATACGAACATTTTTTTCTAGACCTTTTGAAAACATGACTCTATTTCCTTTTGTTTCTAGAGTCGTCTTTGATAAATCTATTGCTATTCTGATTTCCAAGAATCCCCATGCCTTTCTAAGTGTCCCATATTTGCTTTTTTTTAAATCTCTCTATCCTCTCACTCCTGCTCTCCACTGCCCTCCACAAATACTCTGCCGTTTCAACTACACACTGCAGCAGCAGTAAGCAATCATCTCCAAATTCCACGCCCCCAGAGAATATATTGCTATTGTCCATGGTTCTGGATTGACTGAAATTGCCTGGAATTTCTCATGAAGTTTCAGTCAAGACAGTGAGAGGAGAGAACATTGTCTAAAAGTGTCCTTGAGCAGGATGTCTAACACACCTCATTTGCTTGGGCTGCAGTTGATGCTGGTTAGAGGGTGGTGGATCAGCTAGTTGTCTACTAGGCATGTGGCCTCTCCAATGAACAGTTCATTGCATGGCATCTAATGCTGGCAGACGTATCCTAAGACACAACCAAGACAGTTTCTTATCATCCATCTAGCCTTGTAAGTTCTTCAAGATCGTTTTGCAACTTTTTGTTTGTTATAGGACTAGTTCTGATTGACAGAGAGGATACTAACTACACAAGGGTATAAGTACTGAAATATATGAGGGCCATGTTTGCGGACCAACTACCATATCTGACATTCTGAATTATGCCAACGATCTACCTACCTTGCTGGGTGTCTGTGTGTACACAGGTTTTTCACTTACTGTGTCAGGCACTATGAGGACTCATCCTATAGCAACACATACTAATAGTTTTAGGAAATTCATGCATTATTGGTGTTCTAAACATTTTCTTTCACTTCCCTTTATTCATTACCTTTTAAAAAATTTAATATTTGTAGCTATTGGGACTGCTGGATTATTCTTTAATTGTACTTCAGTTTCTTCCTATCCTTTTAATTTTCCCTTTACCTTTTTGGAGATTTTATAAATGATCTTCCAACACATTTATTGAATTTTTATTTATTTTTGCTATCTCAAATGTCTACACCCAGTTTCATTTTCCTGACACTGTTACATAATATTCTTTACATTAAAAATATAGATAAAATATAGTTTTGTTAGTCTGTGAACAAGTTATGTGTTGAATTTTTATATATTTTCTTCTGTATTTTATTTCTTCCAGATTCCCCTTCTGTGTTAATTTTCTTTATGTTGAAGGATTTCCATGTGTGTTGTAATACTTAGTAGTCATTCATAATTAGGTATAAAGCAGGGATAAGTAGGAATATTGATTAGAAACTCCGCAAGCATAAGTAAAAATTGTTTTCGGGATTTAAGTAGCATGTTAAGCATGAGTAGTGTATTTCATTGTCAGACACCCGAAATGACAATACCTATAAATGAATGTTTTCTCTCACGTTTTGTAGATTCTTAAGTAAATAATCTTCAGTCTTCTAGGCTGCTTGTTCCAGATGCAGAATGGGTGTGAGGTGTTGGTTCCAGCGTTCTGATAAGTGATTTCCACTAAGTCCAACATTTTCTACTCCAAACTTGACCTCAGCTAATCCAGGGTTCTGAGCCTTACGGATTTTCAATCAGTAACTGTTGATCTGCCCATGCATCTGAAAAGAAAAGAAGTCTATGATTTCTCATTCCAAATCATTAGTAAGTGCCCCCCTTAGGGTAACCTGAGGAAGAAATGGAGATATTTTCACTTTTATTTTTGACTTAAAGAAAGAAAGAAAGAGAAGCATTTTACAATGTAATTTAACCTGTAAGAAATATTTGGCATCAAACACACCTCTGCTTGATGCAGAAACATTTTGAAGTTAGAAAATACCCTGGTTCTCCAGGTAGTAGAAAAAGGAGCCCTTGGGATTGAATTTTTATCTATTCTGGACACCTGCAATTTTCTCACTGTGTAGTTTGTGCCTTGGAATTCCTTGAACTGCAGTTAATGGCTAGCAGGATAGAATCTTGCAGTTGGCTTATTTCAGAGGCAGTTAATATATAGAACTATATTCTCATAGGCCTAGCAGTAAGAAGACACATTAGACCTTAAAGGTTTTAGATAAAGAAAAAATAAATGTTTAATGGTAAGGAGGGAGGGTCTCCTCTTCGAGGCAAGAATTTAAATTTATTTTTTTCATTAAGGCTGACCAATAAATATAGCTGCTTACCACTGTCAAACTGCAGACACCACTGGGGAGAGTTTTGCTAAGAGCAGGAAAACAGTGATATGTTGTTGTGAATCTTGACCCACATTTTCAAATTCCATGAGAGCCATGAGAGTTCAGTAAAGAAAAGCTAAGGAGGAAAGAAGATTAATTTTCTCACGCGATTTTAAACTTCAGTCATCAGAAATTCTGTTTTCTGAATAAAGTAAAATTAAAACAAAGAACAAGCATGTGTGTGTGCTTGTGTACGTATACATACAAAAATGATATTTTTTTCCCAATAAGAACCAAATATAAAAATAGTTCTAAAACTTGTTTTTATAAAACGATCTTACAGTGACTGCATCACTTCAACTTCATTATTTGTAACAGTTGTACTCTGACCCATTTTATGGATGAATAAGAAATAAAATAAAATAATACATCCATTAATCATCTTTGGGCAATTTCTTTTTGTTACACTGTAGCAAATTTCATTCTGTAGAAGAGATCTCTAGAAAAAAAATTGCTGAGACAAGAATAGACAAATTTCAAATTTTGACAAAACCTACCTGAATACCTTGCACAAACTATTTTTGTTAGAATTTACAATCCTAACAAAATTCATGGAAGTGCCATTTTGCCATCTTTACCCTTAATAAGAGTTGGTATTTATTTTTTATTTTAATTTCATTTTGTTTCAAATGAGGCTGTTTTCATTTTCATTGTCTTCATTATTAGTGAGAAGAAAACATATGTTCATACAAGTATATGTAACTTTTACAGTCACATTTCTGACTTAACTATTCACTTCCAGTGCCACTGTTTTCAAGTTTTACATTTTTCTTTTAGTGGAATGTTTTTCTGCTTTCTAGCAAACATCTTATCATTTTTCTTGTCCTGTATCATTTGCTTCTAATTTCTAATTCTGGTACATTATTTCTGGGTTTTTTTTCTTTGTCATTTCTGTTAAATTGGGAGTTTGAGAATTTTTATTACCCATATGTTATCTACATAGAACAGTCTTGTATTTTAAGAAACATTGTTTAACTCTGAAAAAAAAGGTCACCTTCATGTGAATATGCTATTTAATTTTTTTTCTATGTCCCACTCCATTGTCTTCCAACCTCAATTTAAATTACCAGACATTATTTTAGATTGTTAACAGTTTTTTATTACCTTTATTCTATTTTTATGGTTTTACTTAATTAATATAGTATGTTTTATGAGCATTATCAATAATAATTTAGAATTAACTGTTGTTTTTCTGACTCTTTCATTATTATGTTTAATACAATAGTTTCCTATCATTTGTTTTGCTATTTCTTCAGTTCATCTCTCTGAAATAGCCTCAGGCAACCTTACAATATGTGATCTCCTAGGTCTGTTTTTTAAATAATAATGCTCACATCTTAGGCATTCTCTACCAGGTCCTATAACAGCCATTCAATTGTTATTTCTGATCAATAATTTGGGTTTCAGGCATCTTGATTCAGTTATCCAAGTATTCTATTGACTTTTAAAAACAGAGTTGAGTTTTGGAACAGTTTTAGATGCATAGAAAACATTGTAAAGGCAGAACAGAGAATTTCCGTGTACCTGAACCCAGATTTTCTTATAATTAACATCTTACATTAATGTGATATATTCCAATATGGATACACCATTATTATCTAAAGTTCACATTTTGGGTATCTTCATGGGTTCTACTTGGTGACCTTTTTTGGTTCCTTGTTCATACCCGATATGGTAGCTTACATTTAGGGTTCCTTAAGTTCCTCATAGGCATGGACTTTTTAAAATTTACTTTGTGATGATTTTTGAACGTTTGAAACATAATCATCAGATATTTTGCAGGATGTTTCTCTATTTATATAGAATGAGTCTGATGTCTTTCTCATAATATGAGGGGTGATGGGTTACTGGGAAGAAGAACACAGAAATAGGGTGCCCTTGTCATCACTTCCTATCAAGAGTATACGCTATCGACATGATTTATGACTGTTTATGTTGCCCTAATCATCTGGGTGAGGTAGTGCTCATCAGCTTCACGGCAAAGTTAGTATTTTCCCTCTTTTTCTACACATTTTTTAAGACTGTTATCTTGTGCAACCCACACCTAAAGTGCAGTGATTCACTCCACCTTTACTACTTAATTTATCAAGTGATTTGGACTCAGAGTAAAAACCTTGGCTCTGAAGCACTGTGACTGATGCATCTCTGTAGCTGTAAGTTTTTCCTCGTATTGCCTCCCTATCGGCCTCCTGTTCCTTTCTCTGGTAATAATTTTATTTGTGTTCTGCTAGAAGAACTTCATTATTACTATTAATATTAATATTAATTTCAGTGATTCTGTAGATCACCTGTATATTTTTTTGTATGTTCTCCATTCTTTCAAAATGCCAGAAGGCTGCTCCTTTCATCTTAACCTTGGAGAAAAAAAATCGAGGGCAACCTATCTTTTTCACAGACATTTTCAAACAACACTGGTTTCTAAAATGTGCCTTTCAGCTGAAGTTTTCTCGATGAGGTTTTTCATCTTCTAGCATCAGTTATTGTCATAGCTCCTCTGCAGACGTAGTGCTGACCAGTTAGAATAATCTCTTGAGACAATTATCTAGTTCTCTCTAACCCTGAGCCTTTTCCCCTACTTCCACTTTCACCACTGCACAAGTATTTACACACACTCATGCACACAAGTCCTGGTCTTACCACTTCCTTCACAGGGTTTCCTATTAAGCAACTCTTTCACACTGCCACGAGCTACATCACATTTCTCTGCCATTTGGGTGGAGACAGCCCTCAGTAGGTACCTACTATCCAATCCCTATTTAGGGTCAATGGGAACCTGCCACTAGATATGTTCACAAACCTAATCTCTCTTTTCTCTCATCTTCCATCAATTGAGAATCACACCTCACGCTCATAAGAAGAATGTTTGATATGGTAATTTGTTGAATTGCCTGGCTTTTATCACTTATCACAATTGCATGTTAAAATAGGACTGTAAAACTCTGTACTGAGCCCATTCTATATTATCCCAGTGTATTTGTTATATCACCATATGTCAACACAAACGTCTTGTCCCACATATCTCACCAAGGACATTATTTTTTTCTCATTCACGACTGTTACTATTTTTAATATGAAAAATAATCTTGACAATTTTGTTTTATATGAACAATGAAAATACTCAAAGCAGAGAAAAAGTTTTCAAAGTGACACTTTATTATTTAACTGCTATGTCCACATGCATAATATAATGAGCATAAATATAATACTTGCACCAAAGTCCATTCTATTTTGGGATAAAATTTACACATATATAAAAGCATGTTATATAAACAAAACAAAGTGATCTGCATAAGTTTTATACGTAGTATGGTTACAAATTCTTAATTTTAATGGAAGTACATGAGGAAAGTCATTGATAATGAAGATTTAGGAAATTAGGTGATATTTATACATTTTCTTCTGGACTTTTATATTAGAAGAATTGTTACCTATTACTTAAACATCAGTTTTGTTTTTATAAATTTTATAATTTTATTAAATAAATGTACATGTTTATATTAGAGAAGTAGTTCAAGCTTCTTATAAATTGCTGATACTAACTTATTGAAAAAAATGAAGATGCTTTGAATTTTTAAATAAAATTCATAAATAAAATCTATTGGACGTATAAAAAGAAAACTGTAGGAAGTTATATCAAAATATTATTTTACCAAATGAATTGGTTGAATTAAAAACATATTCTACTTCCATATGTACCAAATGATCTATAGGTGGAAATATAAGCAAGCATGAGAAAAATAAAAAACAAAACGAAAATCTTTATACATATAGTAAAATTACAATGGTTATTAAAATTGTTACTTTTTTAAAAAAGATTTATTTTATTGTTTTTGACAGACAGAGAGAGAGAGAGAGAAGTGGGAGGGCCCAAAGCAGTCTCCACAGTTGTACATCATCAGTTGTCTACATGGTTTCCTTCCACACAGGTGGGCAGGGAGTCTGCCCAGGGTGGGAACTGGGCTGGGAGCCTCCTGAAAGGGAGGCATGCCCCCTCAAACCAGGGGCCAAACTGGGGATTTGGGGGCAAGAGCCAAGCTGGGGGGCTCCCACATAGGAAGCACACCCCAGTTCGGGGGTTCTCGTGGGCTGGAGCCGGGACTTGATCTTCATTCCCTGGGGCTGCAAGTGAGCACTTAGCCCAATGAGCATCTCGGCTTCCCTACTTTTTTTCTTACCTGAGACATCAAGAAGAATCCAGAAGTTGTACGTTAGCAATTACATCAATGGCATCCTCTTCATTCACTAAATAGTGAGTCACAGAGTCAATGTGACTATTTTACTTTAACCTATGAACTGCTGGATAGAACTAATTTGTTAGCCATAATCAGATGAACTAGATGATAACAATTATTTTTATTTTCAATTGTGTTAATAAATATGCATTTATATTTTCCATATATTTGAGAAGAACTTCACCAGACCAAACAGGCTAACCAATCAATTCTGAGTAAACCAAAAGAGAAATCTCAAATATAAGAATATCCTTAAATAAATGTTTTCAAGCCAAGCAGACTTTATTCAATTAAAAAAACACTTCAGGTAAGATTAAAAACACATTTTGTGTGTGTGTTTGATTTCTTTAAAATCAAAATGTGTTTTGATTTTAAAATGTGGCCTGCAGAAAGTAATAGTACAAATACATTATCCATTACCTCTATTGAAATTAGGTGTATAATATTTTATTTCTTATTTCTCTATAATCTTATTAATTTTGATAATATTAATGGTTATGAAGATAATTCAACTTAAACATTGCTCAAAAACTCTTTTCCAATCGTGTTTTCAGAAGAAGCACCCAAAATGTTAAATTATACTGATTCTTATACATTTAATCTGTGGTTTGGTTTTGTAGTAATATGAAGGAAGTCAGTCACTTCCTTTAATTATTTTGGGTCAGTATTTGTTTCTATTTCTAAGTATATAGATTCTACCCTTGAAACTTTCAAGCATCATTGAAAAAATTCTACTTTTGTGCAAAGTTAATAGGATTAAAGTCCTAAAAAAATTACCAACTCTTTCTGGAATCTCCTTTAGCACAGAAAACAATATTCTTAGAAAATTTAACCCTTCCTAAATATTAAACTTTATCTCTAGCCATGCCTTCAGATGAAAAAGTAGTTGAAGAAAATTTACAGGAAAGAAAGGAGGATAGAAGTACTATTTTTTTTTAATCATTTAGTATGCCAAACACTATGCCAAAGGCCTAAATTAAGCCATCTCACATGAGAAAGTTGCCATGATTGTCCCCGAAGTAGAAATGAGTCAACATGATAATTAGAGATATTAAGTAACTTAGTCATTCAGCTCTTAAGTGCTGCTCAAAAGTATGTAATTCTGCAATCTACTCTGACAATCTTTTTGTTCAGCATGCATCAAATTTTAATTTTATTTATTTTGTTGTTGTTGTTGTTGTGACTCACCATCGTCTTTCACACACTGGTGTCTCCGTCTCATCATCCCACGTTCCTCTGTGAGCTGTCTTCTTGTCAGAGTCTGATTTCTTTCACCAGGTTCAGATCTCTTGCTATTTGGCCTCTAACAATAAACTGATTTCTTCACACAAATTCAACCCTATTTTTGCTCTCTCCTTGCAACTCTTTTAAAGTGCACAAATACTGTGCAGCTATTCTCATCACCATTTTAAGACATTTGAAAGCACCAGCTTATTTGTAATATGCAGAAGCATAGGACTAGTGTAGTCCTATTGTTTTTGTCAATTTTTAGGCATTTTGTTTAAATTACGACTTTAAAAATTACCTAATAGTTACTCAAAGATTTGAAGCTTCCGTAACAAAGATAAATATTACAATTCTGCTTCTATTTAAATAAAGAAATTAAATTGGATAATTCTTATCTGAAACTTACAAATTTTGTGTAATCGTGGTTTGTTTTTAGATTTTTTTTATAACAGAAAAATAAGTCTCTTAAATGTTTTTAAGCAGAGCTATTTAATTTGCTAATGCATAACACATTTTAATGTGTAATTACATATTTGGCTTTGCAGTTTTCCACCAGGAATTAGCAAAACAATTTTTTTGGATTCTGATAATTGCCTTGCATTAAAAAAAAACGAAAAAACCTCAACAGCTATTCTCATTAACATCTTATAGGGAAAAAGTTGAAATGCAAAAACAAAATAACTTTGAGAAGAAAAGTATCTATGCATGTATGTCTATTACAGTTTTAGGATGCATGAACTCTGTTGAAATTAGGAAAGCATTTTTCATGAAGACAAAAATATAAAGTTTTGAGGTGAGATATATGAACACAGATGGATGGACATGCTGTCTGATTCATATGAACAGAAGCTGGTTGCTAGCTAGTGGATGTATACACAGTGTGTGTATGTGTATCAGTTTCTGTACACAGAGTTCATGTCCCGCTGCTGTGTAGAGTAGCAATAAATGTTAAAAGGCTTTAAAAGGATTTGGCTCTAAAGCAGAAGGGGCAATTTATTTCCTTCTAACAGGACAGCACTTTTTCTTTTGATTCCGCAGTAACGTCTCTCTCCAGCCCTCCCTTTTGCTCATCTCCCCTCTCCTTTCCCACCACATGCTATAACGAGGCACAGCTAGAGATTCCTTTCAAAGATGAAAAATAAAGGACATTTCTAAGTGGCACAAATGGGCTGAAAATGTGTTTCTTCTACTCAGGAATGGCTCTTACAGCTGCATATGAGAAAGGTCTTTTTTTTCTCTCTCTCCAAATGTGTGACACACATACACAGCGTTCATCTTTTGGTTTCTGAGAGTCAAAGCCTTAAAGATGAATGCTACGGCTCTTGGAGAGTATTTTAAACTACAATAGAGAAAGTTTTCTATTTCATTGAATAGATTTAATTTCTGCCTTAATAGAGCACACTCAGTTTGGGTTGAGTAAAAAGTAATAAGTGAATAGACTGTATGTGAAAGAAAGAAGCAAAAACAACAACAACAGATAATAATTTTAATAATAATAATAATAATAATAATAAAACGAGAAGAAAGCACAAAACTTCTCTTTCAAAAGCAAATTTCATCTGAAAATATATTCACTCTCCTCTATGCATTTTCTCTCCCCAAAATTTAATATGTAAAAAGAAAAGAAATGGGTGTAATTCTTCCTTAAATATATTAGGTTTTCACTGATTATGGGGAAAGTCTTGCATGAAACTAGGAACTGCAAATGAAAAGACAAGAGAAACCAAACAAACACATGAATACAGGCAGAACAATAGATCCCCCCCCCAAGACTTCATTATACTGTATCTGTAATAAGCGTCACACCTAATAACCTCTACAAAGCGAGAAAGTCACGTGCCTGTGACAGCAACATCAAACTAGGTAAGTAAATGCAGTTGTGATTTTTTTTTATCGTTTTATTCTGATAGTGAAATTAAATCAAGTTCACAAATTAGGCTCCATCTTCCAAACTTCTGGAAGTGAATATATGATAGTGATGAGGAAATATTGGCTGGGTTTTAGAGCACAAAAGGTAGAATTTGTGACATAAGAGCTTATCTTTGCCAAGTATTTATAATTGTACCTCTCCACCATATTTTTCTTTTTCATGTCTGATACTAACACTGTGTGGGTGTGATTCTTTTCATACTTAGGGAAGATTAGACACGGGATATCTTTCTGGACTCTAAATTGTGTGATTTCTTTAGTCATGCATTAGCTATGGCCTTTCTCCCAGCTCCCCAACTCCCCTTCCCTCTGGCAACTATCAGGTTGTTCTCTACATCTAAGAGTCTGTTTCTGTTTTACTTGCTCGTTTTTAGCACTGTGTGATAACTAAAAATCACAGGCACTTTGTCAGATAGTATCAGTTCTTAATTTGACTTTGAAATATAATAAATTTAGTAAAAGCTAGAAAGTCAGAGTGACATATTAGGGTTGCCTATATTCAAAGACTATTGATAAAATCCTCAGAAAGAGAAATTAAAATATAGAGACCAACCAACATAAAATTTTAATGTATATCCAAAGCCATACACTGTCAAGTCTGGCAAAAACATATTTTCAAATTCTCTTTGACTTTACTGGTGAATGGAAGAGAGGACTTCCAGAACTTATTTGATCCTGCTAAATTTGATTAGAAATGATCACATGCAATCTGAACCAAGCAGAAAAGGTTTATCTCAGGTAATGAATCTGATTTCTCTAAAAGGTTAAATTTACTATAGATGAAACAGCATATCGAGTGACAAAGAATGTGACATAATGAACAAAGTGATGAAGAAATAAGCAAGTCATCATTGTGACATAGTCTCTGGACAGGGATTTTTCCGGGGGGATCACAGTTCTGGCTTTTAGGTACCACAAAGAAATGTAAGATTCAGCAGTAGGTCAAGAAATTTAACTTAGTAAGCTCCTAGGACATCTCTCTACTTCTGATGTCCAGCACAGAGTCTGACACATAATAAATGCTCAGTAATTTTCACCTAATGAAAATCCTAACTCATAAACAAATATGCCTAAAAACATTTAACCGATAAGTGTTCATCCTTAATTTAAAAAATGCTAGGTAATCAAATAGCCTGTGCATAGCTTAAGTAAGTGCAGTATCGCAGGCGTGTTCATACTAAATCACTAGTTAATTGCTGCTAGTTACTTCCAAACACAATATAAATGAAAAGTGTTTACTGTTTAGAACTGTCCAAAAATTGAACATAGTACCTACATACCCCTGTAGGACTGAGTTTTCTATTATACCACTGGTGGTATTCAAGCTGAAATAAGATCACTGTCTTCAAGAATGAAATAGAGTACTCAAGCTTTGGATGGCAGTAACTGGTTAGTTGGCTTCTAAACCCCTTTCAATAGGTCTATTTTATCACTGTTAATTTCTGTTTCCCATATCCAGAAATCAAAGAGGCAGTTTAGGTAGAAGGCTGATTACACCACTTCATTCTGTTTTTAACTTTGTAAGCATATGATTTAAAAACCAATTATTTGTAGCTTAAAGCAGGACTGACTCAAACCTGTTTTTGTAAATAAAGCTTTATTGGAATACAGGTGTTGATTTGTTTATGTATTGTCTGCATTGTTTTGCTATGGTGGCAGGATTGAACAGTTTCTATTGAGATCATATGGCCTTGTGAAGCCAAAAATATTTACTATTTCTTTAGAGAAAATGTTTGCTGAGCCTTGGGCTAACCTATTTCAATTATTAGTATGATTTTGTCACAATAATCCACACACCATCCCCAAAATATAATAATTATTTCATGTAATAAAAATGTGACATTGACCATTATAAGGACAGATATGGCTGACTTGCATTATTTGCCAATAAATAACAGAGCTTTACCTGAGTTTTACCATGTTGAGGTGGTTTGTAAAATATACTAGCATATAAACTCTTATATTTAACTAACATGTTTATTCAAAATGAATATTTTCATTAATACTAAATAAACCACTTTTCTCCAGTGATTGACTTAGAGTTTGCATAGTAAACACTCTCTCTGATGTGTGTTAGAACAATGCTTCATACATTACAGTCAGAACAGCTCAAATAATGCATAGTACAAAACACTTTTCTCTAAAAGTATATGTCATTTGAAATTTTCTCATAAAAGTAAATATTGAGAAATTATTTAAATGTCCCACTTAAAAAACATCAATACATTAAAACTTTTTTATTTTAGATGTGTGTGTCGTTTTGTAACAGAGATGGTAAACACATTTTAATGTGTGTTTCAAATGAAATAAAAGTTTTAAGATGGAGTCATTCAGCCAAATGAAAGTTTTCTAAATTATATGTGCCCTTTTATATACTTGTATAAGGGGTTTAAATATTTGTAAATATTTAAAAAGTCAGGTTTTCAAATCCAATATGACTGCAGTACATTTTAACAGTTAGAAATGAATTGCTTTTGCTCCTGTAGGTGGATAAGATAGACAAGCTAATTGTCTTTTTAACTTACAGATTTTCAGCACAAGATTTTATTAGCATTTACCTTCAGAAATGAATTTCTCTCGAGTTTTGATGTATAGTTTCTTTTATAATAAAATCAAGAATCCTTTACTTTTGTTAAATTCCCACACAAAGTACTTAATAGAGGACTGATTTTGCTCATCACTGTTTCAAGTGCTTCTTAGAATAACTTGAGAGAATAAGGCACTGTCTATATTAGCATAACAGAATACTTGAAAAATCAATGACTATGCCTAGGTAGAAATGATTATACCCATAACCAATATTCTAGACATTCAGGAAGGTCATATAGAACTTATTTAATACTCAGTTCACATGAATAATGATTAAAGACAAAATTCTATTTGTCTCATAGAGAGACATTTTATCATTTAAATACCTTACAATTAGTATATAAAAAAATATTTCCCTTGTAAAGTGGCCTGGTTGAAAAATCTTAGCTATTGAATCTGGAGTTAATGAAACACATATTCTCTCTCTCTTCCTCATACACACCACACACACACACACACACACACACACACACACACACACATACATACACACTACACAGGCATATACATACTAGTTTTTATCTGTATTGGAGTGACTGATCTGGAATGAATCCAGGTTAGGGTAGACTAGAGCAAGAAGATTTTGAGAGAGAAAATATCCAAGGCATAACTTGCATAATGGAAAAACATTACGAATATATGTATGTAAAAGGGATGGCAAGTTAGAGTTGATAACAATTAGAAAGACTTGTTTATCATTTTTATTTAGATCCAGTTCTGAATAGATTATAGTTTTCAGTTGAGAAAAGTGAATTTATTTTTTTTACATTATTGTATGCAATAATATATATATGTATGTGTGTGTGTATATATATAATATATATATAATATATAACACTTATCTTAGTGTGTATACACACATACTAAAATAAGTGTTATATTTCAACTACATTTACTAAACTGATGACATAGACATTGCTCCTAAAATCTTATATATGTTTACATAT
>PVKE010015339.1:0-16713 GCA_004027555.1 Craseonycteris thonglongyai
GTTAGAACATTTTCATTAACCCCAGTAGAAATCCTATCGGTATTACCTGTTGTTCCCTAGTTTTCTCTCTTCTGGCTTCCAGCAGCCACTCGGCTACTGTTCATCTCTGTGTTTGCCTGTGCTGGAACTTTCCGGTAACTGGAATCCTACAATATGACCTTTTGTAACTGTCTTTTTTAACTTATTATAGTCCAGTGTTTTCAATGTACGTTCATTTTATAACATTGATACTTCATTACTATTTATGCCTAAATAACATTCCATTGTTAGGATATACTCAGTATTGTTCATGCAGTCATCGGTGCATGGACAGTTGGTTTGTTTCCACATTTTTACTGTCACAGTGCTACAAGAACATTGAAGTACAAACTTTTATGTAGAGGGTTGCTTTCACGGTCATGTGTGTATACCTGGGAGTGCAAGAGTGGACTTGGCTGGGTCACTTAATAATTTGAGGAACTGCCAGACTGTTTTCCAAAATGATTGTTTTCTCCACATCCTCACAAGCACTTATTTTTTGTTGATTTATTGATGATGGCCATTCTGACAGTTGTGAAGTGATAGCTCTTTGTGGTTTCAATTTTCATTTCTCTGATTATTAGTGGTGTTGAACATCTTTTCTTCTGTCTTTTGGCCATAAAATGTCCTCTTTGGAGAGATGTTTACTCAGGTCCTTTGCCCCTATTATAAAATTCAGTTCTTTCTATTTTTAGTGTTTCGTTGTATGAGTTCTTTTATAACTTTTGGATATTAACACTTCATCAGATGTATCATTGGCAGATATCTTCTCTCATTCAGTGTGTTGTCTTTTTGTTTTGTTGATGGTTTCCTTAGCTGAGCTACCACCATTGTACATTCCCAGCAGAAATGAATGTGGGTGCAAATTTCTCAACATTCTTGCCAACATTCCTTAATATCTGTATTTTTGTTTTATTTTAGCCATCCTCGTTGGTATGAAGCAGTATATAACTATTTTGATTTTAATGTCCTGAATAACATGATATTAAGCAGTAATCCCCGAACTTTTTGACACCAGAGCCAGTTTCATGGAAGACAGTTTTCCATGGACCAGGTCTGGGGGTGGTTTCCGGATGACTCACGTGCATTACATTTATTGTGCACTTTATTTCTATTCTTACATTGTCATTGTCACTGACAAGGTTTTGATATGAGTCTGCAAGCAATTGCTTTATTATGGTCTCTGTGCAGTCAAACCTCTCTGCCAATGCTAATCTGTATTTGCAGCCGCTTCCCAGCATTAGCATCACTGCCTCAGCTCCATCTCAAATCATCAGGCATTAGAGTCTCATAAGGAGCATACAACCTAGATCCCTTGCATGCACAATTCACAGTAGGGTTTGTGCTCCTATGAGAATCTGATGGCATCACTTGTCTGACAGGAGGTGGAGCTCAGGTGGTACTGTGAGTGATGGGAAACAGCTATAAATACAGATGAAGTTTACTTGCTTGCCCACCACTCACCTCCTATTGTGCAACCCAGTTCCTAACAGGCGATAGACCGGTATTATGACCTGGTGGATTGGGTACCTTGATACTGAAGACCTTTTTATTTGCTCTTTGGCCATTTGTATAACTTCTTTGGAGAAATGTCTACTCAGATCCTGTGCCCATTTTTAAATTGGGTTGTCTTTATATTGTTGAGTTGCAAATGTTTCCTCCCATTCTGTGGCTTGTTATTTCACAGTTTTAGTGGTTTCCTGTGAAACAAGTGTTTTTCATTTGGATGAAGTCTAATTTATCTAATTTTATCTTTTGTTGCTTATGTGTTTGGTGTCATATCTAAGAAACCATTGCCTAACCCAAGGTCATGAAGATTTATTCTTGCATTTTCTTCTAAGAGTTTTATAGTTTTAGCCCTGAGATGTAGGTCTGTGATCTATTTTGAATTAATTTTTGTATACATCATAAGGTTAAAGATTCAACTTCTTTCTTTTGCATGTTAATTTCTGGTTGTTGACAAGACTATGATTTCCTCATTAAGTTGTCACCATTATAGAAATCAGGTGTCTATAAATCTAAGGGTTTATTTCTTGGTGCTCAATTCTATTCCGTTTATGTACATACACATCCATTCTTAGGTTATTATGGCCCTGTCACAATTACTTCAGCCTTTTAGTACGATTTAGCATTGGAATGTGTGAGTTCTCCACATTTGTTCTTTCTTTTCAAGGTTGTTTGCCTATTTCAGGTCCTTGCATTTTCATATGAATTTTGGGATCAATTTGTCAATTTCTGTAAGAAGAAAAAAACGGCTGAAATTTTGATAGAGTTTGTGTTGCATCTATAGATTAACTTGGGTAGTATTGCCATCTTAACAATATTGAAATTTCTAATTTGTAACCATGGTCTGTCTTTATAATTTAGATCTTCTTTAATTTTTTTCAATAGTTTTTTTTTCATTTTACAGTATAAGTTTTGTACTTCCTTTGCTAAATTTATTCCTAAGTATGTCTAATTTTGATGCTATTATAAGTGGAATTTTTTTCTTAATTTCATTTTCATACCATCCAATGTTAGTGAGTAGAAATGTAAGTTACATATTGATAAATTGATATTTGTAGTATATTAATGTTGTGTCCTATAATGCTGCTAAACCTGATTAAAAGTTGTTTTATGAGTACTTAAGCTTTACTTTATGTAAGATTCTATCTGTGAATAGAGAAAGTCTTCTTTATTCCTTTACAGTCTATTTGCCTTTTAATTCTTTTTCTTGCCAAATTTCTCTGGCCAGGCGCTCCATTTGCATGTTTAATAGAAGTGACAATAATAGACGTCCTTATTTTATTCAATTTAGAGATTATGATTTATTTTAAGATGTGATTACTTATAATGAGATAATATTGGCAATGACTATGAAAATTCAATTACTTGTTTAATAATAATCTTTAATAATCTTATTTCTTGTTTAATAATAATGAAATTAATTTACTTAATAAG
Source organism: Craseonycteris thonglongyai (assembly GCA_004027555.1). Lineage (NCBI taxonomy): Eukaryota > Metazoa > Chordata > Mammalia > Chiroptera > Craseonycteridae > Craseonycteris > Craseonycteris thonglongyai. The sequence continues at coordinate 2,959 of PVKE010015339.1, forward strand.
TGAAGTAAATATTTTTGAGCTGAACTGAACTACTAAAAGTTTTCTATTGTGTTAAAAGTTTTTATTCTATATTCTATATTCTAAAGCTCTTTAACAGAAACCTGTATCTTTGAATATTTAAATTTTTCATGTAATTAACACTTGCAATTGTGCTGAAATTTAAACATGAATTTGTTATTTCAAAGCCCAGTGAGGTACTTGCTTTGTAAAAAAGACATACTTTGTAGTATTGTAGAATTATATAATTGCATATTTCTGGTTTGCTTTTAAATCTAAGTTTACCAAATGAAAAGTAATTCAAGGGTATGTTAGAGTATAGTTTTCCCCTTGATTACATACTGAATCCTCTTAGCCACAAATTAAGTAACTATATTCATTTCTGTGTGTGACCAGTCAAGTGGAACTCCTGCCGGTTCAAATACATTATAAACTGAATATCATCTGAGACTGTTTCTCTCTTTTTAAAATGTCCACATTGCACTACTGTGGTCTTGTCAGAAGAGAAAGGCTAGCTAGTAGCTTCATTTGCTATCATTAACCTTCCAGTGTCCCTTTTATTAGATGAGGAACATAAATGGACTGATATTTATTTGAGGAAAATCGCAGCAGTGTTCCCCATGCTAAGAAAATGCACTTTCAGAATGTGAGGACTGAGATGATTTAGTAGAGGAAAGCAGCCCCTTTCGTTAGGGAGTTGGTGGTGTGGGCGTGAATTAATGGGGTGCATGTTTTTTGCTAGTTTGTTCGTTTGCCCTGCCTTTGAGGAAATTTGATTGATTTCTTCTCACATTCTCATAATGTGACACAGACATTAGAACATGTTCTTTTTATTGTTGCAATGCAAAAAGTATGTGAATATCTTCTATAGATATACCACTGCATATGACTTGTTGAGAGGTATGTGTATGTGTGAGTGTGTGTGTGTGTGTGTTTGCATCTTATGCAAAAGTATGGTCAGAGTGTAACCAAATGGGTACTTTAGGGGTTTGTTTTATTGTTTCCTGTGCACATGCCTTAAATACCAACTCCTGTGTCTGTCACTGCACATCCACACAGCATGCGTTTTGAGGTCATACTATGACATTTAAAGATGAGAAAAATTTTGTATGTAGACAGTTTAAAGGATACAATAAGAAAGCTTGACAGCTGATCATCCTTGAAATGTATTGTTCAATTATTTAGAAAAAAATCATTTTTAAATATTTGTATTATATTCGTTTTCTTAAACGTGTTAGTAACTCTAAATTCATCATGTGAATACAGACAGCTGTCAGGGAAAGAACATAACTGTCTTCTTTCCAGAAGAAGAAATATTTATACGTCAATTTTAAAGGCTGATTATCTTGCCTTTATGGGCAGGTAGTAGGTTTTATCTCAAACTTTTAAGTATATCAGTCAAGCCTTATAGCTAAGTACTGGTTGCTATCCTAAATTAGTTATAAATATATGGAAATGGAATTGCTGGGTTAAAGGCATGTTTTTCTTTAGTGCACTTAATAATTATGCATTTTTTTATCTTATAATTGTACATCTATTTCTCTCCCTTTTTATATTATTGAATTATATATCTCTTGGCCAAGCACAATAGATTGTATGAACTTAATAAATGATTCAGCTTATACTTAGGTACATGTGAAAACTAAGACATACCTGAAGAGATTTTTTTTAAGGCTATAGAACTAAATTGCTAGAAAATCATATTCCAAAAGATAGTTAAATCATTTATACATATTTGCTGATCTTCATTACACATTTTTACCCATCTTCTATCTCTTCTTTAACAGAGTGGTTTTTAATTTAATAATGGATACCATAATTTATAAAGTGAAATGGCAAGTTGCAGAAAAGTTGCGTGAAGTTAAGCGAGGAGAATAACAAAAAAGTATCAGTAAACGCTAATTCCTTCTTTATTGACTGAACATTTTACCACCCTTGCTAATAAATAGACGTGAGAAGGTTCAGAAATAGCAGACATGGCTCCTGCTCTCCAGGATGTCCCTGTTCCTTGGTTGGGACTAGTCCGTAGAGCAAGTGTGGTTCTGGGTCATGCATTCAGGGGCATGTGTTCCAGCCCCTTCTTCCTTACAGAGAGAGAAGGAAAAGAAGGAGAGGCCATTTGACCATAGACAGTTTGGGAGCCCACAGAAGCGATGAGTGGTCTCACGCACACAGTTGGAGTGTGACCTAGTGGAGCTAGACTCCTCTTAACAGGGGCCTACGTGTGTCCCAGTCACCCTCGTCTGGATGCCTGGCAGTGGGAGTTCCTGGGCACATGAGTGGTTTTCAGAAGGAAAACAGCCATGAACATGAAGTAGGCCATGATTAGAAGTGGATGAGTTAGTGCCACCTTCAGAAAGATCTGGAAAGAAAGATGGGAGAGGTTTTTTTGTTTTGTTTTTTTGTGTCTTTTTGTTTTGTTTTGTTTTGTTTTGTTTTGCCACAGAGAATGAGTAACGTCAAGAAGTGAATGATTTGGGATTTATATGGAAATACTAGCTTGGACTCATGTACCTGAGAGAACATGTGGTTTGGGAGCATATGATATTTCTCTCACTGACTTTGATCAAAGCCAACGTTATTAACTACACACCCAACTTGTCTCATCCATTCTCATCTCCACCTTGCTTCCAGAAGAAATCAATGAATGGCAGAGAGTCCTTCCTCATTCCTTGGAAACACCTGGTAATCACTTCCCATGCAAGACTGTTCACCTGGGTGTAGGGCCCCTTGGAGAAGGTGATGGAAGATGAGGAAAAGCCATGCACCACGTTAGCAAATGGATTGTGAAGGATGAGTAGAGTGTGGCAAATACAGAAAGGAGGAAGTGACTTCAAGTGATGGTGACACAGACACATGAATGCCAGGTGGGCATAGTTGAACATGTGTGGAATGTATGCTGGTGAATTCATCCCAGTCAAGGCCCAAAGACACTTTTGCTTTTACTTCACTGTTCGGCAAATCAATAGCAAAAATTTAGCCTTAAAAATAACTTAATGGGGGAAGCCGGGATGGCTCAGTGGGTTAAGCGCTCACTTTGCAGCCCTGGGGACCGAGGATCGAATCCCGGTCCCGGCCTGTGTGGACCCATATGCTGAACTGGGGAGTGCCCCCAGTTCAGTTCTCACCGGGGTGAGACCCCGGCCCAGTTCCTGCCCTGTGCAGCCCCACACCCACCTGTGGAATGAAACTATGTGGAAAAACCAATTATGTGCAACTACGGAGACTGTTCTGGGCCCTCCCCCTTCTCTCTGTCTCTGTGTCTGTCTCTCTCTGTAAAAAACAATAAAAATAAATCTTAAAAAAAAATAACTCAATGGAGAAGCTAACTGCCTAGATTTGATTTAGGAAAATAATTCTGGCAGCAATGGATAGGGACTGAGTATAGAGAGGTAGAATTATGGGTAGAATTTAGAGGATTTGGGGACAAGACCAATCATAAAATTCATAAGGCTTAATTCAAAATGAAAATCTGGGGACTTTATTTCCAACACTATTGATATTATTTTAAGGTTTATTTTATTGCTTAAGTACAGGCGAGAGAAGGGGGGGGGGGTGAGGGAAAGAGGGCCCAGAGCAGTCTCCATGGTTGTACATCATTAATTGTGACATGATTTCACGCCACACAGGTGGATGTGGGGCTGCATGGGGCGGGAAATGAACTGGGGGCCTCCTTCATGGGAGGTGAGCACTTTTGCCACTGAGCCATCCCAGCAGTTACCAGTTGCGCTGCAGTTCAGCGTATGGGGTTTGCACGGGCCAGGGCCAGGAATCAAACCCTGGACCTTGCAATTGCAAGAGAAGTGCTCCACCACTAAGCTGTCCAGCATCCCCAAGGTTTTTAAGATAGCAACAAAAGAGCATTAAACCAAACACAGACTTCTTCTAAGTGCAAGACCCTATGCAACTGCACAGGTCATGTGCCCACAAGGCCAGCCCTGCTTGGGGAATAAGTGGGAGGTGGGAAAAACCCAGGATACTTGTGGGCTTATATTTGAATGGATGGAAGTGCCATTGTCCCATTAAATGAGAATGTAATTCAGAAAGAAAATCTGCTTCATGAGACTGCAAAGTAGAGTTGTCCTGATCATTTTGAGCTAACTTTAAAACAAGTCTTTGGTAATGTTCAGGGGCAGTCAAAAAATACAAATCTGGAGCTCAGAAGAGAGATGAGATCTTGACTAAAGAGCTGAATATTAGCAGTGTAGAGGTGATAGATGACACCCTTTGGAATACTCTGTACAGTGAGAGTACCTGGGACCTAGAACAGAAGCTCATGGGACACCAGAATATAAGGATTTAAATTTAAGGATTTCTTAAGATGCCTTTTCTTAATCAGTATTACAGCCACAAGCTCAATGCTTGGCATACAAGTATAAAGGGGAAATTAATTGGCAAGAGAAAAATGAAAGCTGAAATAACTATTTGGGACAAGATGCAAGTTTTCACTATATTTCTAGAAATTAGATGATCTATCTACCAGATGTGCCTAAATGGGCTTGTTCATCACGCTCTAAATTGGAAGAAAACTGAATGGAATGAGAAGTCATTGAAGTTAGGGTTTCTGGGTTTCTATCTTGGTGCCACGCTCACTAACCTTTGCCCACTTACCATTCTTTCTTGAAACAACCTTGGTACCCATGTAGGATTTGTGTCAACCTTGGTACCCATGTAGGATATGTGTTCTCTCTAATCTTTCCTACAGCGATGGCTCTGGATCAATTATTCTAATTTCTCAGCACATCCCAGGTTAAAACTTTGGCTTTGATCTTTGCCTGCTGCAGATAAAAACTAACTAAAATGATGTGTCTGTGACTCATTAAATGTTAGATGTTTTTTTCCTCAGAAAAATGAAATGACCTTTAACATTTTCTGAGAAAACATGATAGAAATGCCGAGAATAATGATTTCTTTAAAGAATAGCTCCAAATCAGCTCTCCGTAAGACAGTGTTAAATGCCACAGGGCTTTTATCACACTTATTATCATAAAGTTCAAGTTCCTGGGCAAAGTAACACATTATGAAAGTTTCCTGTTTTGTCATGTAAAAAATCTGATATGTATTCCCATTTCATGTTATGGGGGTAAAAGCTAGAGACAGACTTTCTATTCAAATGCACTTGAAGGAGTCAGTTTACTTTGTAATGACTTCAGATTCTTTTTCCAGCGCCGTTTTTAATGCCAGTCACAAATACGTATGATTATAGAGAGGTCTAGTGATAAATAATAAAAGTACAAATTTAGGTTATTCTATTACCCAAACATAACCACAGGTAAAGTTATAAATGCTACCTGAACACATTCACTTTATCTCCTGTAAACGTTATTTAGATTAGTAGATCTCACATCTAACAACGATCATAGGTGTGGAGGAGCTTGCCAAATGCAGAATTAGAGTGAGTGGTTTAATTTTTTAGAAGGTTTATTTTATTGTTTGAGAGAAAGTGAGAGAGAGAAAGAGAAAAGAGGGGAGGGCAAGAGCAGTCTCCATAGTTGTACACTGTTAGTTGTGATGTGGTTTCATTCTGCACAGGTGGGTATGGGGCTGGAACTGAACTGGGGTCCTCGCACAGGGGAGGTGAGAACCTTCATCACCATCCAGTTGCACTGCAGTTCAGCATATGGGTTTGCATGGGTGGGGCCAGGATTTGATCTCCGGGCCTCACGGTGGCAAGGCAAGTACTCAACCTCCTGACCTACCTATCCTGGCATCCCCAGATTCAGAGATTTTAACGAGCTTTAGGTGATTCCCAAATTGCTGGGATTGAGGACTACTTAAGTAGCAAGGAATTTGTTCTTTATGGCAAAATGCAAGGGTCTCTCTTTCTCTCTCTCTGTCTCTCTCTCTCTCTGTCTGTCTGTTTCTCTCTCATACCTTGGGAAATTTGATTCTGTTTCTTAAAGTTACAACAAGGATTTCTGCCTTGGTAGGAAGAGGAGTGCTCTTTGGAGAAGGTGAGACATTCAAACACACTCTCCAGTGATGTCTGTTTGGAACAACCATGTCTGTGCTAAATCGTAAATGCGTTTCCACCTGAAGAAAGGTAAAGGGACTACTATATTGACTTTTAAGAGTTTACCTACCTCAGAGCTTCTGTGAGTTGTACATTTTTTAAAAAACAATAAACAAAACACTCAGTTTTTATTTATTTACCTTTTACTTTACATTGAAAGTCTTTTGTGGGCCCTTTCCCAATCGCTCAGTTTCTGTGCCCTATAATTCTCCATAGTAGGTTTCCTGTTTTACTGCTCTTTATGTGATGCATTCATTAATCCTCATCCTTTCCTTAATTTTTTTCCATTATTTACTTTCTTTTCTATTGTCGACATAGGAAATGTCCAAACCTGTAGGGAACTTTAACGAGTTTATTTGAGTCAAACTGACAATTACCGAGAATCAAACCTCAATGGTCTGAGAACATGTTCTCAGAATGGCAGTTTTGCAGCATATTTTACACATTAGAATCAAAGGAGGAGAGTACGGAGGAGTCGCCGATGAAGGGGGTGGGAGAAAGCAAAGTGGGGGAAATCTCTGGGATTAGATAAAAAGTAAACAGGAGAGACAGACATTTTTTTTACATTAGTGGGTACAGGATAGTTAATAATTAGCATGTTACAGCCATAGCAATGGTGATCAGGGAACAAGATAACAATGAGGCGTTCTATGGTCTTCTGCTCTGGTACAGTGAGTTGTGCCCTGAGGAATCTGGCAAAAGTGATGACTCTGACATTCCAAGGGTATGTTATCATAGGTACAAAAAGACAATAGACAGCTCACTTAAGTCAAAGACTGACCTTTGTCAAGGAAGCTACAGAAGAAGGGAGTGACTACCAGCCATGACTGTTAGAAATTTCTATGTTCAGACCATACTATGTGGTTACTTTCGGTCTCTTGAGTTTGTAGGGCCCACCATGCAAGAGTCCACTGAGCTTGTCAGGTTTAGTATGGCCTGTTTTTTTGTCCACAGTATTTTCTCCCAAAAGTCTATTAGATGGGAGAATCAGGGGCAATACAAAGCTGTTTCATATTAGGAAAATGTTAGAAAACCTTCAGTGGGATGGCTTTTTAAATAGCTTTTTTTATAGCTCTGTGAGTGTAATTTCTGGCATCTTCTATCTGTTTTATAAGCACCTTTTATAAGTACAAATGCCTGTGTTTACAGAGAATTGTTCCCTTTAGCCAATAAAACTCAAATCTGTTCACCAGTGTAATGCCTTAGGGAAATTAGCAGAATGCCAAACTAGAATTACTGCCAACGTGATCTTTTTTATTAACGCTTAGCTATTTGATCTTTGCAGAACTCTTTTGTATTTGAAAGCGGTTGATGGATTTTTGTCTTAAAAACATCAAAAGGTATCAATAAGTTACCTATGGTAAAGGAAAGACATGTAAATATCATGTTAAAGTCATCCCAACTTCATGATATTTCTAAGTAACTCTCTTCAATCACATTACTGTCACCTATTTGACAGTTTTATGATGACTTGGAAATGGTGCTGCATCCTGCAGAATTGTTTCATGTTATATTAAGTTTTTTCTAACACTTAAGCATTTTTTTCTACGTGAATATGAAAACTTTTTCAGAGTGCAACATAAAAGAGGTCATTTCGATTGATAATGTGTTGCTAAATTATATTCAAGAAGAGTTTTCTCCTTTGCATTATCATATCAGAAGGGAAAAGCCTTCCTCCCTTGCACATGTGTTGCTTCTACCTGAAGTCTCAGGAACAAGGCATTTGTTTGCTTAAAAGACCATGAGCATAAGTACAAAGAAGAAATTCGTCCCACTCCAGCCTAAAGCTTTGTATTTAAATGCATATGTATAAGAGAGAACTTGGGCTACAAAACGGACTCCTAGTTCTGTTCCCAAGAAAAGCAAATAAGCAAAATACTCCTGGCCAGAGGAGACACCAGCTTTGACCAGTGGCTAAATTATTGTCTTAGAATAATTCCTCAGAGATAGTAGAACACTGTTGTAGTCACTTGAAGCAATTATAAATCCTAAAAGCCATAACATGAAAGACCTGAAGACAAAGCGATGTACTAAATAATGTCACCTTCTCTGGTAGCTAATGCTGACAAAATAAAATAGCACTGATTAAATGTCTAGAGCAGGGAATGCTGGGATGGCTCAGTGGGTTGAGTGCTCTTTTCAGCCCTGGGGTTCGAGGATCAAGTTCTGGTCCCAGCCCTGGCCCGTGCGGACCCATATGCTGAACTGGGGTGAGCTTCCCAGGTGGGAGGCTCCTTCTGAACCCCTTTACTTGCCCTTGAAGTCCTGTTGTCCCCAGGTTGCTGTTCCATTGAAAAGTCCCATGAGTGTGTGATCTGGACAAGTCCAGGTTGTGGGCAGGAGTCCCATCTGACTTTGTGGTACCTTGGTATGCATAGAGGGAGCTGGTCGAACCAGAACGTCTAAACATCGTGTGTATCCCCACACTCTAATAAGGTATGGAATGTCTACTGAACCTGGGACACAAATGATAGGTAGACGGTTCTTCTGTAGGGATGTCTTTCTAACGAGACGCTTGATGTTTCTTTTCTACATGGCTTTTGGTAAGCAAATAATCTAAACAATGCTTATTTTTTCCTTCTCATAGTAGCCTTCTGATCTTATTGTCCCTTGTTATATATGATGAGACGATTATTCCCTAACACCAGGCTGCATATGTTAAACAAAGGATATCCGGTCCCAGGAGAGAATTTGGTCTCTGGAAGTTTGGTTTGGCACAGTTTGCTCATCCTAGGAGTGTAGTGATGCATCTAAAGGAAAATCCAAATACAAGTGCCAGGTGGACCATTCCCAGACTGTGAACCTGAAAGTGTACAGAGAGAGGCGGGACCTATTGTAAACCCAATAGGACTGAGGGTCCTAAGACAGTGAATGCTCACAGTACAAAGAGAGAGGGACACGGAGTTATGTCCTAGTAGTTAGCAGGATATTTTACATGATGTCTGCCCTCTAACAAGAATATGTGACTAACCCAGATGAGAACCTGCCCAAGTCAAACCCATATGAAGTCTGACCTTGATTTTTTCCAACCAAGAAGTTTATTTAGATTTTGATAAAGTTGTAATAGAATAGGTGATAAATAAACCAATGTTTTAAGCTAACAATTTTCAGGATTTATTTTATATGATTTGGAAAAATGTGTTCCTGCGACACTATATAATACATTTCAGAATATCATTACTCACAATTAGATTGCTATATTGTAGAATACTAACACTTTTATTCATTCCTTTTTTAACCCATTCACCAGTGTATTAAGGAAACTCTAGATAAGTAAAATCCTCATTGAATATAGTATATCAAAATAGAATACCGGTAGATAGATGATGAGAGATATATAGATACATGATGGCTGGATAGATGGATGGATGGACAGACAGACAGGTGATAGATAGATATTTCTATATATGTACAAATTATTATTAAATGTAGTGACTGTGTGTTTTGACAGTTTTGAGGAACTGTCAGAAAGATGGAGAAGGCAGCTCTTAATTTGAACAGTTTATTAGGTAGAACATCAGTGAATGATGAGACTGGAAATACGGGTAGGACATCTGTGGTCAGAAACAGGAGCAGAATCTCTTCTGCACTGAGGGAATACCGTGACTGGAATACTGGAAACATGGAAAAGTGCCACATGCAGGAAAGGGCAGGTGCCTACCTGCCTACCCCCAGGAGGAAAGCAAAGGTGGGCTGAGGTCAGACCGCCCAGTGCTTAGGAGCTGGGATTGATTCTTCAGGCAGTAAAGAGCCGTTGACAGTTTCTGGGCTGTTTAAAGATATTATTATTAGGAGTGTAATTGGCACCTGCATAAGGGTGTTTTAGAAGCAAAGGGGAACCGTTATGGGCTAGTACTCAGCAAGGCGATTCATGTACAATAGCTCAGTGAGGGGCCTACTTCGTGGGTCCACGTGAAAGACGCAGAGGGCCCAAAGGGCCCAAAGCAGGTAGTGACTGCGTGAAAAGTAAGGACACAGCTCAGCTTTAAGATTTAGTTTGTAGAGTTTAGGGGGTACAGGTAGCAGGATTTGGCACCTGATTGGATGTGCAGGTGGAGAAGGAAGTACAAATGACTCAGACATTGATTCGTAGTCTCAGTGACTAAAGCTGTGTTAAGTTTGTGACTGAGTAGGGTGCAGCAGAGGGAAAAGCACTTTCTGAGCTTAAGGTAATGGAGGATGTTTTGGGCAAACTTGAGGAGACCTCCATGAAGAAAAACCCAGCAAGCAGTTCAGCAAAGCTGCTATTTAGAGTGCTTGTTCTGTGCTGTGCGCATTGGTACAGCCTTGATACACAGCGTATGGGTCTCGTATAACGTTTATCGTCTTGTTATCATCGATATTTTATTATCACCTACGCATCCTAGGTAAAGGAAAAGAGTCTTAGTTAAGTAATACCCTAAGTCTCAACTTGCCGACTTTGGAGCCAAAGTCCCTATTGGCAGCTGACCTAGGACAGCTCCCTAACATGTAGATGTGGATCGCGTAGGGAGAAGTCAAGGGTAACAGTAGCTTTGGAAGTTAGTCATTTATTCATACAGCCTTTCCTGAGCCCCTGCCAGTGGCCACGGGCACTGCTGTGAACTGTGGGCACCCAGATGTGGTTGACCCCACCCCAGAAATGTGGGTTGAAATAGCCTTTAATCAAGGAGTTGTGAGTGACAGGAAGACAAACACCTGATGTGTAGGCCCTTGGCTTGGGCCGGTGAACGTACCACAGAAGAAGAGGAAAAATGAGTTGTCGGGGAAACAGGAAGGAAACACAGCCCAGCTAGCACGCGAGTCGGGGCATGAGGGTGGGTCCCTGAGTCGGTACTCGGGGAAATCATGTGAAGAAAGAAGATTGCGAGGTGCTGAGGGGTTATCATTGGAGGTAATGAATTATAATAGCTGCGTGGAGACCAGCCTGTAGTGACTTGAGGGCCAGTGAAGTGCCGAGGGGGAGGTGGAGTCAGTATTCCAAGACTTTTGAGCTTGAACAAAAACACAGATAGGCGAAGATGGCTTCACGGAGAAGAGGTATTTGTTCCTGTTGGCTACCTGGGGTGTTTGGCGGGTTATCCTTTTGTTTTCTGGCTCCACAGCCTGAGAAAAGGAGACAGTGTGGCCAAGCGGGGGCGCCCTGTTCTTACAAAGTCAGCAGTGGTGGGAGATGGTCAGGCAACTGAGAGAGCGGGTTATAGCAGGAAAGCGTAATAATGGTACACTCATACATTAAGCCTTGAAACATAACTTGTGTCTAAGGTTGTTTTTTCCCCTTCTTTTTGCTGAGGGTGGGGCCTTTCTGTGCTTGTGGGCCTGCAGATGGCATTTCCTCACAGTCATCCCGTACAAACTGCCCCTAGCCTCTAACGCTTCTGGGTCTGGTTTCTTTAAGGAGAAGGGAATTTAGCATTATTTGGGAAGCCATTGGAATACAGACACCTTCTTGACTAATTTTTAAATAATTTTATTCATCTTTATGTCTTTTGCCTTTTTTTTCCTTATCAGTAATTCAGCAATTTTTGATGATGAACTTCTAGGTCATTCGACCTAGTTTTTACAAAGACATCAACTCTCTTTTATGGAAATGTTTCAGCATTTTATACTGTGTCACACACCTACACCAGCCTCTGGAGGGAAATTGGTGGAGGGTTAGGGACCTTTGGACCACAGGATGTAGAGGAGGCCAGCTGTGGACTCTGGGAGGGGGCCTTCGGTGTGTCATTGGAGAAAGAAGCTTGGGCAGGAGACCTCAGTGGTCCCAAAATGTACAAAGTGAGTTCTTTGAAGTTTTCACTACATGACTTTCAACTTCTGCATTCAACTTTTATTTTGGACAAATTTCATAAACTGCCAATCACGTGGTAGCATGCTTTTTAAAATAAGCTGGTAAATAACCACATGCATTTTTGTTAAGGATTCAGATGGCATAAGGAGGTAGCTTATGATATTGTTCGTATTCAAAAGAAATTGTTCATGAGGGTTTATTAACCTCACACAAAGGCAGCTTTAGTCATGGGGGTGAAACACAAGAAGTGTCACCCAAACTCAGGGCAAGCTAGAAAGAGTTGACAATCTAAATGAATGTTACAATTAGATTGGGCAGTATTTCTCTTTTTGTAAACTGACTTATACATGTGTGTCCCCTCCACAATGCCTGCACCTGCCATGTGATGATTATTTATGGAGCAAGTAAGGGTGATATAGTGAGTAAGAGGTAGGAAATTTATCTAAACCTGAATGTGTTCTCATACCACTTTATCCAATCTCTGGTCGTGGGAATGGGAGCCATTCTGAGAGCAGTGTGACATAAAATTGCGCCCAGAGAAAAAATTCTACCTGAATTGTATCAAGTCAGTATTTCCATCCAAATGACTTTACAGATACCTCATCCTGAAAGACAATTATCAAAGCACAAAAGATATGAATGAGCGTGCAAAAGAATCATGACATGTATATTAGAAATTCTCTGGAAGCTCAACTCAATTCTTGGTCACTACCTGTAATTTTTACACATGAATAGGACAACTTCAAAAAGACAGAGCATGACTCTCCCATCACAATCCCTGCCCTCTTCGTGGGGTCATTTCTACTCCTTGGATAAAACCAGATGGTCTTGTCTCCTCCCCTCTCCTCCTCCTTCCATCTTCTTTCTCTCATTTCTATTACTGTTGTTATTCTTCCTCTTATACTTACTATTCTTGCGTTGATGACTCATAATAATTGAGAAGCCCTTTGGTCACTATTAATAATAAAAGCAAGATACTACCTGTAACTGAAAAGTCCAGTCTCTTAAGAGTCAAAATATATTATAATATATAGTCTGTCCAGGAAGTATCCAGCCATGCACTCTAATATGAAAAATAGAGGCATTTACTGAAGAAGATACAAGATAATAGTGTACAAAGGACAATGACACCGCAGTCCCTTCAACGTAGGTGCCTTGAAACATCACACAGTTCTCCCAGTGTCTCTTCCACTGTTCAAAACACTCTGCAAAATCTTTTGTTGGACCACCATCAGCTGCCTTGTATTGTAAATGCGTGTGTCAGCTACCCAGTACACACTTCATTCAACAGCCTCTAGCACCCCCACTTACTAATACAGTGAAGTTGTCATTGTTTTGCACTCACATTCCAGTCCACTCTCCTTGGCTGTCAAGTTACGTTATATTGATGTCATGCAAACCATTTTTTTCAAGAGTCTCATTGTATACACATATAATTTACCAATTTATAGCAATTCAGTCATGAATGGTTACTACTTGCCACAGTAGCTAAGTAATCAGTGTAACCATTCCCATAACTGGCACAGCTGATATTAAATTCATCTCCCAACTCAAAACAGCCACCAGCTAGAGTCGACCGCGCACTTGGCTTATGGAGGGTTCTGTTCCGCCTACTAGATACTTTGAGTTTAGTTTCTTTGAAGAAAGGTATCAGTTTAAGTTTAGTTTGTGTGAAGAAAAATATCAGTTTGTTCAGTACTATATGGCCAGCTCCTAGACAGAAAGAAAGAAAAAAAGAAAAAGCAAAACAAAACACCTGGCACATAGTACTTGTGTAATAAATATTTGTTGAATTGGATTGAACATAGGAGTGTCACAGTGACTTCCAAAGTGTGTTAGGAGGCCCTTTTGGGGTTCTGAGGCTTCTTCTTTGGGCGTGCTTTGGTGATACTTGGATAAGTGAGAGATTATATAGTCACTTTCTTAATTAAAAAACAATTTTCTTTCAGTTACAGTTGATGTTCAATATTAGATT
>PVKE010015339.1:16813-33719 GCA_004027555.1 Craseonycteris thonglongyai
TTCAGTGCATAGTTATTTCTATTTTACTTTTTGACAGATAGAGAGAGAGACAGAGACAGAGACAGTTAGAGAACCAAACTGTGGGAACTCCCCAGTTCAGCACGTGGGTCCTGCCTGGGCCGGAGCCGGGATTCGATCCTCGGTCCTCGTGGCCTCAAAGCGAGCGCTCAACCCGCTGAGCCGTCCCGGCTTTCCCCCGAGTATATTATATTGAAGTGAAATAAGTCAAACTGCAAAAGACAAATATATTATCTCACTGACAACGTGGACATGCAAAGAGCAACAACAAAGAATAGAAAAGGACAGCCACTTTCCATTGCAAAGGCAAGGAGCTCTTTCCACGAGAACTGAGTTCTAGCGTCATTGTCGTTCTGGAGCAGTAGGGGTCTTGTCTGGAGAAAGTCCATTTTGGAGGCTCCTGCCTTGCTCTTGGAGCACAGGAAGCTGTCAGGCTGCCCTTCAGCTCTCAGGAATGGGTTGCCCAGAGGTTCAAAGAAGCAAGTGTGTTAAGATCCAGAGCTGTGCCTTTTCATCTGCTGCTTTAGTGTTAGCTGAGCTTAGAACCTTCAACAAGTTGTTTAATGGCAGAGGGGGGATCAGATAACCTCTGCCTTCCTACAGTGACTCTGCTGGAGTCATATAATTTCTGGGAATTTCAAAATATGTTTGAGAAGCACAAGAAGTTAAACAGCAAGACAATTCAATGATGGAGATTTTATAAGGCGATTGTTGATTTATTGCAAATTAAGAGGTGCTGGTGGCTGACGTGTTTACGTTCTGCCAAATGCAATCTTTACATCGGGGCTCATTAGGTTTTGTCTGTATAAGTAATAATAATCCTCAGTTTTCTTCAATTCAAAGACTTTTACTCTATTTGAGACAGTACCAAAAAAATCAAGTCTATGTGTGTTCTTCAGATAAGAGTATAATCTACTCTGAGATGCATTTAATATTGCACACATCACAGTCTGGTGCTCAATACAAATATGTATTTTAGAATATGGAGCTATTGGAGTAGGGAGCTTGTCGATAAATGCAATGACAAGTTGGTGATAATTATGTGCAGCACACATTTTTCCTGCAGCCATAAGATGGGAACTGACTACTTATTTCATCTTCCTAAGTTGTATTCTGAGTCCTGAGCCTTTTGACTGGGTATGTTTGTGATTGTTGTTTGTGTTTGATAATCAGATTTTGAGTACCAAATATACACAGAATTCTCCAGAAGCTGAGACTCGCTGTGACAGTAAATAGGTAGAAGTAGTCTTATTCCATTGTCAATACAGAGAATATCTTGGTTTATATTGTGATGCATTGTATTGGTTTGTGTTTACCTCGGTCTAGAAACTGATTATTTATATAACTGATGTAAAGTTATTTTAAGTGATTTATGAGGTTTATTTTGGTTCGGCTTCAACCAGCATGCAAGACTTTGCCATTTGTTAGGCATTGTGCCAGAAGCTTCTATGTGTATTGCCTTAGTGTAAGATTTAGAACGTGTTATTACGACTTACCTGCCCTTCAGAATAGGGTCATGTGTAGGAAAGGCAACTTCCTTTACATCGGGAAAGACCTGTTCCTTAGAAGAGAAGTCATTCAGCCACTCATATTACGGAAGAAATAAGGAAGGAAATTGAAAGATGAAAACACACCTCCCATTGATCCTGCTCTCCATGGAGTGAATGGATTCTCATAGACTCTCACTCCCCTTTTACATTAAACACAATAGAGCAAAAACTAATGACCAGCTAGCTCTAATTTCCAGATTTCAGGGCATCATAGGATGAAAGAATACATTCAGTGATAATACAAGGAAGTTTAGCCAAATCCAGAATGTGGGAGATGTTTTTTATTCAGAAAAAAAGAATATAACTCTCTTTTAAAACAAATCAACAACAAAAAAAGAATTCTGGAAGGAACCATTAAATAGCATAGACTTGAAGGATAGGACAAGAAAATTAAATATGCAACATTTTTGAATCCTGATTTAAGCAAACCTACTATTAAAAAAAAATCTTAAAGACAAGCAAACTTTTAGAGTTAAAGCTGGTTGTTCACATGATGCTTAGGTTTCTATCTATCATTTTCCTGTTTCCTCTTCTGTTGCCAAGTCTGATGATGAGCCAGAGCAGTGTGTGTGTGTGTGTGTGTGTGTGTGTGTGTGTGCGTGTGCATGTGTGTGTGTGTGTAGTACACATGGACATATGTGTATTTAGGGGTGGTGGGTAATGAAGGCAGTCTTTAAAGTTTGAACTTGGTTAGCTATTGCTGTAACACGGTTGCATAATAATTCACCCCAAAACCTATAATCCCATGCAGTTATTTGCATACGCATCGTCGTGCACATACATCGCTGATAAACTAGGTAGGGTTTGTCAGTTCTTGACTCAGTGACCCTGATTCACACATTTTACAGGTTGGTCTTGCCCCCAGCCAGAGGTCAACTTTCCGTTCAGTTGGGTATATGGTCATCCTGGGCCCAGGATGAGGGGGTGTGTACTTCTCTTAGCCAGAACCTCTGATGTTCACATCACACTCTTCCATTCCATTGGCTGAATCAGGTCATCTGACCAAAACTATTCCACCTCAAAGGGGAAGGAAAGAGTATAGATTTGCTGAAAGATAATCCAGTTTACCCTAAACCATTTCCTTACACTAGTACACAAGAATGTCCTTAATTTTCCTTCCGCCATTTATGGGTAATTCTTAATTTTAAAACACTAGATTATGGGTGATTCACACATACAAATCAGTGTCTAATACTAAAGCCCCCATATCCAGTGTGGGTCACCTATCTTTTGTTTCCTAATATAAAATTCTTCTGTCCTTTAAAGTACTCCTTATCTCACCCCTGCCTATTTTTACAAAGTCCCCCCCATGCCCCTCCAGTAAGTCTTTTAGTTTTTTTAAATGCACCAGTTCTTTTGTGCCTCAGGGCCTTTGCACATGCTGCCCTCTCAACTCTACCCATAATCCTTTGCCTCATAATAGGCTGACTATATGTCCTCTTTTAAACAGTACAGAAAACAATGGTACTGTCCCATTTCACACAGTACATATGGTCAGCCAAGTGTCACTGGGCTAAATTCAGGGTGTCAGTAGGCTGACCATATGTACAATTTGAAATGGGTCAGTACCGTTGTTTTCTGTTTCATTGAAAATGGTACATCTGGTCAGCCTACTCATAGATGCTCACTTTTCTCAGGTTAAGTGTTACTCCCAAAGTGGTATTCAGTAATCACCTATTCTAATATAGCTCGATTATGTTCAGAACACCCTACCCCTTCCTTAATATCCATCGTAATTTATATTTACATTGTGCTTTATGTAATCACATCCACCTTTCACATTATTGGGGATGTCCAACCTTTTGGCTTCCCTGGTCCACATTGGATGAAGAATTGTTATGGGTCATACATAAAATACACTAACAATAATGGTAACTGATTATAAATGTTTTAAAAAATGTTAAAGAAAATCTTATAATGTTTTAAGAAAGTTTACGAATTAGTGTGGAGCTGCATTCAATACCATCTTGGGCCACATGCAGCCCACAGGCCACAAGTTTGACAAACTTGCATTAGACAAAAAGTGTCACTGATGCAGAAGTGACATCTTTGTTCCTCTTTGCATTGCAGGCACCCAGCCTGGTATTCAGAATGGTAGTTGTCAAATGAGTAAAAACAATGAGAACCTTGGACTGAGAATGTTGTCTTTTCAAATGTACTGAGATTATAAGTTTGGGGACATGCAGACAGGCGAGTATGAGTTGGAGCCCAGCTGTAGTGTGCAACTAGACCTCCTTCTTCCCCAAGTGACCTTCCTTCCTGTGCCTGCGTCCACGACCTCTGCCTCTCCCCACCAACTCTACGTGTTTGAGGAATAGTGACACAGTAGACACAGAATTCCTGGCCCAGTGCAGTTCAAGTTCAGGAACCCAGAATGGCGGTTGCCTTTGTTCTTCCCCTGAGTGTATAGCCAGCCCCACTGGCTACTGAATCACCAGCATTTTAGAGCCCTTGTCGCACCTTCTGCTCGGTGTAGTCCGAAGAGTCCACCTCAGTACTGTAGTAAAATAATGTGAATGGAATGTGGAACTAATGGTGACCATGAGTAACACTGTGTCTATGGGAAAACAAATGTGGAATTCCAAACAGCTGGCTGCTTAAGGGCCTGTGGAATGTAGTGCATAAGCAGAGGCTTCCATGGGTGGGGAGTTCCCTTTATGGACAATTATGAGGGTGTTCCATGCCCCCCTAATCACATAGACCTCGCTCAAGTTTATCATGGCGATTTGTAGTATTTCCTCTAAGTTCCAAATTTGGGGTTGGGGCCCCGATCGGGGTGAACTCTGGAAACCCTGCAAGTGTTCTCTGATGGAATGCTATGTCACGGTGCCACTCCTGCTCAACAGCCTTATCCCAGTGTGTTCTCAAGGTGCCAGTTCTGATCTGAACTGCGTGATAACCCAGGGTGCCTAGCAGTGACCAACAGAGAAATAAGAGCTGAATGTGGCTACATGTTTCCAGATGGCCCTGAGGTTGACACACATGGGCTCATGGTCCTTGCTGTTTTGTCGTGCCTTACAACAACAGCAACGGGCAAATGCTCTTAAAAAAATCACCTGGGCAGAATATTCATGGTACTATTTTATCCAACTGAGGAGAGACAAAGGGGGAGGTATTCAGGAGATCATTTAATGTTGTCCTGCTTTCAATTCTGAAAAACCGTGATAAAGGATCCTGAGTGAATGAGTTAGTCAGGAGTGGCCAGGAGGCAGGGTATGGGGTGGGGAGGGGAGAGGAATTGTAATAATATCAAGAAAATCACTTGAGATACTGCTGGCCACGTGGTACCTCTTGGGGAAGAAGCATCTTTGGGGCCATTGGGTTGAAACTCTGTGCAGTAAGTGTGGGGGTTCAGGGTGGGCCAAGAGGAAGCTGGGGCATGGCTCTGTGTGTCCCCACCCTCTTAAGACCTCTATAAAGGAAACTGAAGTCAGAACTTGGGTGCATTTTTGTTGCAAAAGTCACCTAAGCCCTGAGCTTCAGGACTTGTTCTGCAAGGGGTGGGAGGGGCGGCTGTAGGAAAACGGAATTCGAGAGCCAGGTTATTTAAGCCCCGCTCTGACTCCCGGAACATGCACTATCCTACTGTGGGGTAGGGAGCTGGGGTGTCCACCCTTGCGCATGCAATGAAAAGCTCCAAGGGGGAAGTGATGGTCTCTGCTTACATCTGGGTTATATACTGAAGGGCAGTTCAAGGTTAATACTAGTGCAAAAACCTGGATCAAAGCTCAATTTCCTTGCACCTCTTGGCACTAGCCTATGACTCACATTGCTGGGCACTATTCCGTTAGGTGGTGAGTACAGTTTGGAAACACTTTAAACCTTTGGCATGCGAAGTCATTGATTTGAATAAATATTTGAAAGGACTGGGAGACTAGCTGTAAATACCAGCCACGCTACTGAATAGTCATAAGACAAGTGTCCAGTTTTAAAGTGAAACAACTGGCATTGAGGGTGCCATGATTAAGGTTTCAATTCGTTCAAATATTTTGATGAGTAACAAAGATAATCATTTGGCAAAAGAGGTTTCCAACCCCAAGTCAGAGTCAGTTAAATGAAGTTGTTAAAATGTCACAGGACCCATTCTTCCTACAATTATTGATCCGACAGTGGCTGCATTAGCTGTAGTAGGTAAATTATTTCCTTAGGCACCTGTTCCTTCAATGCCAATGCAGATTATCTCCTTAGGAGTGAAAGACATTTTAAAGTACTTACAAGAAAAGCAGAGATGGGGAACTTCACTGCCACTATATTTAGAGAGCGGGGTTAGTAAAAACACAATTCACAAACAGGAGAAATAATCAGTGATGGAATGAAACATGAAGTCTAGCTAGAATGCACCAGTGATCTTTTCTTGTCTTTTGTTCAATACAATAAATACTGCTTTTTATTGCTTTGGCTGATATCATAGGCATTACATGAATATGTCTGACCTCAATAGAACAGGGAGCATTTCTCCATTTCTGAAATGGATTTTTTTTTCTATTGCTGTATTAACATTTGGAAAAATTATTTCACATCAGTGCATCTTCCTGAAACCTATCAAAACATGGTGGGAGCCATCTACATAAGCAATACTGACATAATGGAATTGCTTACGATTCTGATATATTCACAGTAGTTTCACGGAGCATTTCTCATGACTTTGCAAACTTTCAGGATTGTGTGTGTGTTTCATGGAACAGCAACCAAAAGGTGGCAGCATCTCTTTGCAAATTATTTACATTTATTTCACGGCATCTTTTTTTTTTTTAATGCCACTCACACATCATTGAGCTATGTTATAATAGCCATTCATATATCAGAAAGCTCCATCTCTGTGTAAATTAGATGAATGCAGCAATAGGATTGATAGTAGAGCCTAAAAAAATGTTTGCTTCCAGTGAAGGATGAGACATCCTTCTTTTTAGCCAAATAGACCATCTGTTTGATGATATAGCAACAAACTCACTCCTTTAGAGTCAGAAAATATTCATGGACTCAGTCACCTGATCATTAACAATGACTGTACTGATTATCCACTGGAAACTTTAGAATCTGTCGTGTGAGAGTGTGATGAAAATTCATATATTCATAAGGACCAAGATATATCTTTTATTCCTGAAGGATGAGTGCTGAATTAACAATCTCTTAAATCTAAATATTTTTAAACATAAACTCAATCGATCTTGCTCATAAAAAATTTAATCACTGTGATATTTGACACCTTTTTATTGTTATGTATGTTAAAATTGTTTTTTAATAATTCAAACATTTATAAATCTCAGTGATTCTAACCACCAGCCTATGTTTATGTCTGTTAATGTTTTTCAGATTCTTATCATTTTTTAAGACATTGAAGACTTAAAGAGAAAATTAGTAAAGCCAAATTCAATATTTTTCTTAATATAATAGTTTGCTTTTCTAAGATAAAACATGACGTAAAACCTCATTGACTCAGATATAATGAAGTCTGAAGATCGGCATTCGGTTTAATGAAATTTCATTACTTTCCAGCTCTTACTGTTAGCTTAAATGAAGCTAAGAAAGGCAACAGCTTGTATCTTGCTTTGACTACATACATACACATTTTAGGCGGGCATCAATGACTTCTAGACAATTAGACTCTCGGCTCCATTAATGCAGCCATATGATTCTTTTCTGTATCTTGCACAGATATAGCGAATGACAATGTCATTCTCTATACAATCATGATAAATTTTAATCTTAATATGTCCTTTAAGAAAATAATTGATAAAAATGTACAGGTATAAGGAGCCCTAAAGACCAGAGGTTTAACATCTATTGAAAGATCAGAGATTTTCACATACGTGAGATTTTCACATACGCATATGTTTTGACCTTGAATTTCTAGTGAAATCTTTCTCGGAGCCCAGTCTATAACTCAACCCAGATGGGTGGAGTGTTAAGTTGCTTAATAGGTAAGGAGCACAGCCTTACCTCCTTCCCCGGCACCCCAGTCACCCTAGACTTGAAACCCAGGGATTCTGCAAACCTCAGGTTAAAAGGCACTGATGTAGTTTAAGGCCTTAACCCTTGGTTTTCCAAATGTCAAGTCAGGATGTGATCATCTCAACAACTGGTTCAAAGCCATGGGGTCATTAATTCCAACCCAGTAATTTTAGTAATAATTGCATCAGTAAAATATGTGTTTCTTTTTACTATATATTAATAGTCAGTTTTTCACCAAAAAAAAGAAAAAAGAGAAAGTCTAGATATAAATATAGATATAGATACACAAACATATAGATATCTGGAAACAATTCACAGAAAGTGTAAGTATAGGTATACATTTCTACATATAAACTTTTCTGATATTTACACATACTTATAAATATGTGGAAGACACACTCACATCATTAAGCAAGACTTTTCTAGCACCAAGATACCAAAAAATGAAGGATGAACAACCCTCTCTAAGGTGAAGAATACTAGTCTACAAGCTGCTAAAATAGTTCATCACATGTTATTAACACTCATTTAACATTTAAACTCTTCAAGTCTTGAAGACCTTTTCTGATCAAAAGCAAGTAAAAATACCTATTTACCTAGCCTACGTGGTGGTTGTAGAGATCATGGGAAATAACTCTGTCAAGCATATTTTGCTTCTATTGTAAAGCCATGTATGGATTTGTGCAGCATGGTATTAATGTGTTGTGAGATTTTAGGTAAATATCCAAGTGTGCTACCCAGTTTTCATTTCACACATAACAGTGCCCAACAGCTACTTCATGATCCAAAGGTTATGATCGTTCTTTGACAGCTGTCCTTGTTCCCTTTGAAAATATTTTTGCTAAGTAAGTTCTCATGCATGAAATAGCAGTAGTTTGGTGACATCCGTGTGTCTGGAGAGAACCAAATGTTCAGTGGTAATTAGAAAGAACTCGTCATCAGCAGACTGGCTGAATTCTGTCTCACACATGTTACGTAAAGCACTGACTGGGTGTGTGCTTGGGAATCCTCCTTGTTACTTTAGCATCTTTCCATTTTGGCATCCGCCACTGCTTCAAGGGTCCCCTGCTCTGACAGGGAAGGGGAGTGCTGGCAAAGACGGGGGTGTTCAATGTGATGACTGATCAGGAAGCCTTCAGTCTTTCCAGAGCCTTCATGTAGAAGCAGCACCCGTTCTTAGGCGGGTGCTGTGCACTCCTGTCTTCCTAGGGGGCGAGACAGGGCTAACTTTATGGACTCTGGAGCCAGACTTCCTGGGTTGGAATCCCAGCTCTGCCTCTTTCTAGCTCCAGGTAGCTCGGTAAACAATTTCACTTCTCTGTACCTTAGTCTGCTCATCCATAGTGGGTGGGATCTTAGTACCATAGGGTACTAAGAATGTGCCTACCACCTGCTGTGCTTGAGAGCGTGGACCGACATTATGTATGGAAAGTGCTTAGCACAGTGCCTAGTGCCAGTAGGTGCTATTGCATTGTTTTCACTTGTTACAATTAGGCTAACCAGACACACCATTTTAATTGGGACAGGAAACCAATGGTGCTGCCCCATTTCAGATGGTACGTAGGGCCAGCCTAGTCTCACAGGGCTAAATTCAAGGTGTCAGTAGGCTGACCAGACGTTCCATTTAAAATGGGACAGTACTGTTGGGTTCTGTCCCATTTAAAACAGTGTGTTTGGTCAGCCTAGTGAATGATCCAGCCCCTTACACTTTCCAATTGTGCCATGAACTTGAAAGTGAAGGCCTTACCCAAGAACCGGGAGGTTGCTGGGCATCACTGGGACAGGTGGGTCCTAGGTAGTGATCATGGTCATAATTATATGGTACTATGGAATTTAAAAAGCTTGGGCCTTCTAAAAATGGACTCTTTCTACCTTTCCAAAAATCTGGAAATTAATAGTCATATTCATCTTACTTTTTGCAGTGGTTGCAGTTTTCATCATAAGCAGTCTCTCGTGTTTTTATTTTAATACCTTCTTCCGCATATAATATTTCAAGGAGGGAGTTGATGAGAAATTATTCAGCTCTTGTGATTAACTGTTGTCATGCATCTGGATATATCTATTAACATTTAAGAATGTGACTTTGTAGATTACCTAAGCAATAAAAAAACACAAAATTAAAATATAGAGTGTGTGTCTATACACACATATGCTCTATTTTGTTTCTTAAAACCAACATTTGTTGTCAGGCACAAAAATTGGAATATAAAATCAAATGAAAAGGCTTGGGATATTTAAGTCATCTGCATTAAATTCATCTGATATTTTGTGCATCTTTCAGTTAGTGCGTATGTCCTATTTGCCCAAGAGGAAATGTGTGAGAAATGTGCATTTAATTTCCAAAACTGTGAAAGAAATGAAAGCTTTGGAAGTTAAATCTGTATTTTGTTTAAATGTTTGTGTTTTATAAACAACACATAAAGGATAACACAACATTTTTCAGAATGTATTATCATTTTTAATGTATACAATGCAATTGTGAAACATTTTTCCCATTCTTTGACTGACAATATCTGGCTTTAAAAATGCATGCATCGTTACTTATTTCATGTGGAAATGTTGAAATTCCCGTAGACTGGAGTTGGAAAAAATATTGTTGCAAGCTGTGTGTAGCAAGAAGTCAAATGTTAACACAATAAAGGTAGAAAGGGAATCTCTGAGCAGAGGTTTAGGTTTTGCTTTATTTTGAGGTTTGCTTCACCTCCATCAGTATGAATTCATGTCAGGGATGTTTTGCACCTTTCGTGTGGACTGAGGTTGATATTAGGCTGCCTGGGAAGCACTTTCTAGAATATGAATTGGAGCTACTATTAGAGCAGGTGGAGCCAGGAGGCTTTGGGACCAACTCAATAAACCTGCAATGAAATTTGTAGCAATTGCCTTGTATGCAATCACTAAATTGTTTCACACACAGCTGTGCCTGCAGATGATAAAAATGCCTTCCTGATAACAAATCTAGATTTAAAAAAAAACTATAAATAAAATGAATAACAATTGCATGTGTGTTAGGGCACCTCCATGAGCAAACACAGAGAATAAGATGCAAATGCAAAAGTTTCGTGGGCAGCTGTGTACTGATCACTGACTGCCTTATGACTCGTTACAGTTGTTCTTTGCATATGTGGTTTCATTATTCAGAGTGCATCTCTCGACTCATTCTGTTCTCATATCACTGGAAGACAGTAGACCGGTGTGTTGTAAAGCTTCTTGTTGCATATGTTCATTCCTCGTCGATGATTTTCATAACACATTTATTGAATTTCCAAAAGCAAAATGAGTTGACAGCATAAGAAAGTCAGATGGATTGCGTAACCCAGACATATTTTTATAGCCTACAAATTTCATCAAGAAAAGTGACAAAGAAGTATCTCTGTAGTTTCGAATGAAAGGGAGTAGGGGTGGACTTGAGCAGGCACTTCACCAAGAAAGATGGAAGGAAGGCAGATAAGTATGTGGAAACATGTCCAACACCATTAACCACTGGGGAATCGCAAATGAAAACCATCATGTGATTAGGACTGCACTCTTTTCGGAATGGCCAAAACTTAACAAGAAATTTCAAACGACCCTAGGTTTTGGCTTAAAACCAGAGGAATGGAACTCATATACATTGCTGAAAGGAATACAAAATGCTCGACTGCGGAAAACAGTTCGGCAGTTTCTTATAAAGTTAAACAAAAATACTTACCATATGACCCAGAAATAAACTTCTGCATATTTACCCTGGAGAAATAGAAACTTATGTTTATATGCAAACTGCATATGTATGTTCATACTAACTTGTTTCTTGATAGTCGAGAGCTAGAAACAACCTAGATGTCTTTCAATGTGTGAACGCTTAAGCTAACTGTGATAGAACCACACCTCTGAATATTACTCAGCAGTACAAAAGAACAAACCACTGATACAACTAATAACTTCAGTGAACCTGAAGATATTTGCTGGGTGAGGAAGACCATGATCTTCCCCAAAGACAAAGTCATAAAGATGGAAGATGTGTCAGCGATTGCCCGGGGCTATAGGTGGGTGAGGGGTAACTAAGGGTTGCAGGGGGGAGGTTTCTAGGGTGATGGGTCTGTTCTGCATCCTGGTTGTGCTACTGGTCACATGAATCTATGTGTGCATTAAAATTCACAAAACTCTACACCACAAGGAAAATACCAGTTTCATTGTGTGGTAATTTTAAAATATTTTCTTAATTCGCTGGTTGATATATTTTTATCTAAGCTGCTTAAGAAAGTAAATTCAAATATGGAAAAGGTCAAATCAATGGCAATTTCAAAAACTTGAAGACCTGTAGGGAAATTGTATTTTCAGTTAACATATTCACAATAGACTTTAGGAAGGAGGAATACTGACATCTCAAGCAGAACTTTTTAATAGGGGGTTGGGGAAGTAAGGTTGAGCCACACGAATATTTGAGGGTGGTTCCTGGTTGAACATTTTTGTTTTAACAGTTATATATTTTTTTCCAGTGGGTACTTAAAAAAAATAATTAACACATCCAATTCACAATTTTCTGGATAATGTTGCTTAAAAAGTAGGCTAACTATAAAAAATAATGGAATAATGTAAATCTACTTAAAGAATTTGTATAAATAATGGACAATTCAAAGAAAGCCAAGAAAATAGACTGAAATTTAAGAAATACTGAACAGCTCAGCGTTTTCTGAGATAGCCAGCTATTTTTCAGATCATGTGTAGAAGGAAAGAAAAGGTTATAAGAAAATAACCATGCCATAGATTTTTAAGTTACAGTAAAAATAGTAGCTGGTTTCTGAAAAAAGAAGAAAACTATTATACTGAGAATTTCCATTGCCTAAAAATAACTGTGTCTGCGTGAGTGTGCAGAACAGGCCAGAGAAACCGAGTTTTACATTTTACAAAATAAAAACCAATAGTAGGGAAGCCGGGGTGGCTCAGTGGGTTAAGTGCTCACTTTGCATTGCCGGGGACCAGGGATCGAATCCCAGCCCCGGCCCGTGCGGACCCATGTGCTGAACTGGGAGCTCCCCCAGTTCAGTTCTCTCTCTGTCTCTGTCTCTGTATCTCTCTCTCTGTCAAAAAAACAATAAAAATAAATAAATAAATATTTTTTAAAAAAAAGATTTGTTTAAAAAAAAAAAAAAAAACAACCAATAGTATAGGTAAGAAATAATTCAAATACATGCTTTATCTTAGTTTATCTAATTCCAAATTCTGACCTGACCATGTGCCTCCTTTAGTCCGTTTAATGCTGGATGTCTCAATATAGAAAATAAAATCTTATTAACATACAAATGAATAAAAATATTTAACTTGGTTTATATAAATAAAAATATTTGTTTTATATGAACATAGTATGGATGTTAAAATAATTGAACTATTTCACATATTGTCCAAAGATTTGGGTTATTGCTATGTATGTCAACTGCTTCCAAATAAACTATGGGTATTACAAACTATATTTAGAACTATTAATAAACAAAAAGTAGTAAAAACATAGCTCATCGGCAGTTGATTATTTATATTGTTTTAAATTATTTGATACATAGCCTTGGGAAGATTTTCTCAAGTTGGAAATGAAAAAAAAAAGTGTCACATTATAATATTATTATGAAAACCGTTTAGGTTCGTATCACTAGAGATAAACTAGTGATGGCTGTTGAATTGCTTTTTTCTCAATATTTCTCTCCTTTAGCTGTTCCTAGTCTTCCTTTTTCCCCTCTTCCTTCCTTTCTCTCTTTTCTCCCCATCTTCTTTACTTTTTCTTTTCTTTCCTCTCCCCTTCCTCCTTCCTTTCTTTCCTCCTTCCCTCCCTTCCTCTTTTCCTCTCTTCCTCTTTTCTGTCCTTACTTTATATCTTCCTTCCAGCTTCCTACCTTCTTTCTTTCCTTTCTGGACAAAAAAAAAAAAAAAAAATTCCAGATTGAAGAGTATACACACTTTGTGTTTCAGTAGTTAGTGATAAATTGATTTCCTGGAAGGTTTTGTCAACTGAGACCGGTACTCTGTGTGACAGTATCCACGCCATGCCCATGAACACTGGGTACAAGCCTCCGTGATCTCTCGCCTAGATGCCCATTTCCCCGATTGCTGTTGAGACTGAGCACGTTTCCTTCTGGCTGTGAGCAACTCTTATCTCTTCCCCTTCAGCGAGCGGCCTGCTGGTGTGTTTTGGCCATTTTTATTGAGCTTCTGTCTTTTTCTTCCTCATTGACTGGGTTTCTTCTATGCTGTTTTTATTAAATCTTTTCATAAACGTTTTTTTCTTTCTTTTTCACCTTTTGACCTCCTTTACTCATTTCTCCCTCCATCCCCTCACCCTCCACTGGCACTGCCAAGTTTTCTCTCTCTAGGAGCTGAGTTTCTTTTTTGTTTGTTTTGTTTTTTTGATTCTACATGTAATGGTATTTCCCTTTCTCTGAATTATTTCGTTTAGCATAGTGCCATCGAGGTTTATCCATGTTATTCACAAATGGCAAGATTTCGTTTTTTATGGCTGAATAGTATTCCATTGTGCATCTCTACCACAATTTCTTTATCCATTTATCTATCGATAGGCACTTAGGTCGTTTCATAGCTTGGCTATAATAAGCAATGCTGCAATGAAAGTGGGGGTGCAGATAACTTTTCAGATAGCATTTCCAATTTTTTTTTGGGGGGGGCGGTAAATACCCAGAAGTGAAATTGCCAGAACATATGGTTGTTCTATTTTTAATTTTTTGAGGCACCTCTATACTGTTTTCCATAGTGGCTGAACCAATTTACGTTCCCACCTACAGTGCAGGAGGGTTCCCTTTTATCTGCATCCTCGACAACACTTTTCTCTCTTGTCTTGCTGCTAATAGCCATGCCAGAAGGTGTGAGGTGCCATTTCATGGTGGTTTTGGTTTGCATTTTCCTGATCACTAGTGATGTTAAGCATGTTTTCGTGCACTTGTTGGCCAGCAGTTACGTCTTCCTTAGAAAATATCAGTTCAGATCTTCTGCCCAATTTCTGATCAGATTGTTTTATTGCTATTGAATGTATGACTTTTAAAATATATTTTAGATATTAACCCCCTATCACATGTATAATTTACAAACAGTTCCTCTCATTTGCCTTTTCATTTTGTTGATTTCCTTTGCTATTCTCTTTAACTCTTTATTACTATATGCATTACAAAAATATCTCACAGTCTTCTTTTGTACCTTATATTGTTTGCAGAATCCTTACCAAACTTTTTATTTGATTTGTTCTTCTTTGAAAATTATGCCTTCTGCATCTTGATTAGGAAGAGTTTTCTCCATAGAAGATTATAAAATGAAAATAATGACCTCATATTTCTTCAATTACTTTTATAGTTATTCTTTTTCTTACTTGGGCTTGTGTTTGTTTCAAATGTCTTCTAGCTGTGATATATTTTAGATATCTTATGAGACAGGGTCTCATGCTTTTTCTAAAGTGAGTGTGTGCATTTCTTAACAGTTATTATTTACTAAATATAACTATTTTCTGAATGACATTATTTATTAAATTCTTACATGCTTTGGGTTCTCCTGGACACTCAGCTATGTCCCCATTGACATATTTCTCTATATCTGTACTAGTCACAAGGTATTTGAGTTATTGTCATTTTAGAGTATTTTTTGATAGCAGATAGTTCATCTTTTTCAAAACTGAGTTTGCTGGTTTTCTGTAGGTATTCTTTTAGATAAATATACTTGATATTTCTAGTTAAGAAAGAATATAAATAGATTTAGATACTCTAGTAAAAAATGGCATTTAAAAAATACAAATTTTTTTCATCTAGAAATATGATTTTTTCCCAATTACATGAAATACATGTTTCTTTTTGGTTTTTGCTACTTAATGAAATTTCATAAATTTCTTTTTATGTTTCTCTCACTTTTCTGTTAATTCTATTTCTAGACATTTTAAAAATTGCTGAATTATAAAATGGTGAATTCTCCCCCCAGTAACGTTGTGTATCATTTTGTGTTTTTTGCCAGTTTATTAAAAAGTCATCAGTTTTTGATATATATCGTGTAACGTGCCATTAAACAGAATTTTTCTTGGAGGAGTGATTAGTAATTTTTTTTCAGTTCATTCTTTTGACTCTTCTAGTTATATGATAAAGTCAGCTGTAAATCGTGAGGGCTTTGAGTTTTTCCTATTACCCCTTGTTCAGAAAGTGTTGGTAGACTCCACCAGCCAGGCCTGGCTACTCTGGTCAAGGTCAAGGTTGCCAACCTTATAAGCATGCCCCTACTATACATTGTGCTCTGCATTTGATAAACTGCTACATTGGGCTTCCTAATTTTTTACCTGGAATCTTGGCTTTTTGTAAATAAGAGAGTTTTCATTTGCATAGTATTTGTAAGTTCATAAAATACATATGGAAATTTTCTATCATTCTCTATTCTCTGGGACATTTAAAATAACAGAATATGAAATGTTATGATGGGTAACTAAACTTCCTGGAACATCGCGTTTCCTCAGTAAACTAGAAGGTAACAGTTAAGCGCGTGTAGTCTGAAGGCAGATCTGGGTTTAAATGTCAGGTCTGCCACTGACCTCCAGCTTTGTCCAGTTGCCCTGTTCTCTCTAAGTGACCATTTTGTGGTTTCTAGAGTGCAGATAATAATATACAATTTCTGACTTGCTCTCATATATTTCTGTGTAACATACCCTGTAAGACGTGAACGGTCTGACCAGCGGTTCCATATCCATCAGTTTTAATGTCTGAATTAGAGTATAAGACATGTGAACATCCTATATTTCTTTTGAATCCCCTCAAGTTTATAACCTCCAAAGGAGGCATATAATATGGTTTCTGATTAACTGAATTTCACAACATTCTGTTTTTTCCTCACTTCTTTTTCAGGCTGTAGTTCTTCATTTTGCTAGTGTAAGAAACTTAATTCATTTGGTAAACATCAGAAGACTCTGGTAAACTCTACACAGAAAACTGTATGAACCAAACACAGAAAACTAATTTTTAACCCATCAATCAAATGCCTTTAACATGTTTTAGAAATGGAGAATATATTTGTCACCAAATATTTATCCTCAATCAATGGTGATTACTTTATGGTGTCAAGCATGAGAAGTTTAGTTAATAATCACAAGCTTGCATTGTGGACATGAAATTCAGAAACAAAAGCCAATCAAACCTGGGGGCAGGAATTAGTTGGTCTTGGGTGGCATATCTTCCCAGCATGTCACAGGCCTGTGGACTGCTCTCTCTACAGAGTGTAGACGTTGACTTTCCTAGTTGGTTTTCCTTGTGCATTCCCATGAAAGACTGACCCTTTTGTATTTGCCAGTTATTTGTTTCTGGATCCTGTGTCACATTGAATGCAACACACCTTTACTCATCTTAAGGCAGGCGTGCCTATGCACAATAGACTGTGTACTTTGG